>JAQFZB010000745.1:0-10962 GCA_034695165.1 Desoria trispinata | reverse complement strand
CCTCGAAAAGCATTTCATTCCCCTCATAATGATAAAAGTAATATTAATGACTTAATTGGTTTGTTCAATTATATGCGCATATTGAAATACAACAAAATTAACCAAAAATAAATTAATCATTCAATAATAACCATGTTTTTTTTGTCAAAACCACATGCAAGAACAATACAAAAAATAAAATTTAAAAAATGAAAAGATTGGCGTTTAATTCATGTTTATGTCATGTGATAAAATTTTTACTTAGCAATGGGATTTTTGATGATTGGATAAGTATACTTGTATGAGTATACGGTTGTACTTAAAGTTAAAGCATATGGTTTTGATTAATTAATTAGAGTCTTGTTGTAGTTCAATAAGCATATAAATGATTAAACAAAATAATTCAATTAATTCATTAATATCAATTTTATCATTGTGTACGAGGGGAAATGTGAACAAGGGGAGATTACCCCGAGGGGAAATGCGCGAGGGGAAATTTAGCCGGTCACCCGTATTGCAAGTGGAAATTAAGGAATTACTTATTGATGATGTAGGTATAAGAATTATTGCATTTTATTGCCTTAGAGAAAGAATGAAATGCATATTTCTTTCTTGAATATAAATTCTTTCCAGTGAAAGTTCGAGTGTTGAGTATGTTATTTTGAGTTCATAAATTCGTGCATGAGAAAGTTTAATGGTAATCTTTTCGTTTCACAGACTGTACCCTAAAAACGTATGATTTGGAAATGCAGCACTATTTTTTAAGCAGTACAAGTGAACTGTAAAAATAAACATGGTGCAACTTTCACCCACGCACATAAATTATTAAGGCTTAACGCAGGCATTTAGTTTCGCAGCCATGACTTTCTCGTAACACGAAATTAATTAGCTTTCTTTTATGTTATATGGTGTTACAGTAATAACAATTGAACATAAAATATATTTGGATCGTCAAAGAGAAATAAAGTATAGAACATAATTATAATTGTTAGTAGTTTTATACAAACCTGGAGAATGTGGACTTTTGTTAAGGGAATCATTTGAGCCATTGTGAGTCTGCGATCCAAATTTCGGCAATACAACATGCAAACTGGGTTTCCGCTTCAGTTCTGCTAACAAATGTGAAAAATCAGAAGAAGAAGAAGTTACAAGACCTACACGGTTGAATAATTAAATGTGTATGATATGAGCAGCATTCCATTAAAGCAAAATATATCTTTTTAGGTTTTATAAGTTATAGTAGTAGTACCTGTCATTTTATTAGCGGGTGTAGAATTAGTAGTATTTTGAGCTCCTCCCGCAGAAGAGCAATGAGGTGCAAAAGATGAGCTTGGAGTTGAGGTATAAATTCTAGATGAATTGAGTAAAGTTGTTGAGATTTCTTGAGGTGAATGAGAAACGCTGCTTTTCGGAGTGCTCTTGGTCGTCGACGGAATGTTGACTGGCTCTGACATTTTATGGTACAAGAGTTGGGCAACCGGTGGAAATGTCTTTATTCAGGGTGACCATCAGTCGCAGAAAATAGGATTAAATTCCACTCCGATCCACCTGAAAATAAACAGAAATAAATAAATGAATGGCATTAATTCATTAGAAGAAGGAACATCCTCTATAATTCTATATAGCATAATAGCAAAACATGAGCTAACGCTTGTTGCCAGTTAATGAAGAAAGCTTTTGCTAAATTCTATTGTAGTATGGCTAGGAATCGTCAGTCACTCTAAGCCAAAACATAGTCGACAAGGTCACTTTGGATAATCCCGTGAATTATTGATACTATTGATGAAACTTACCAAGCCATTTTTCCCTACCAAGTATTGATTTATTTATTTGATCTAGTTATACCGAATACCTACACAACAAACCTCACTTGTTTTTTTATATTGATTCTTCATTGGAGAATGAGAATACAATATGATTCAAAAACTAGTAAAAGTCAGAGAATTTTTATATACTTGCAGTATCCGAGAAGACTTTTCCCATTTTTATTTGCATGCATCCCCAAGGACAATTGACAATTATCCATAGTACCACAGTTTAGATTTTAAATATTCAAATCAAAATTTGTTATTGAAATTATTGATGGTTTATCCTCTTCTTTCTTTTCTTCAGCATATCCTTATTTTTTCACCAATAATTCCGTGCATTAATGAAAACATTTCAACTTTCACCTTATGTTCAAAATTTACATTCAAAACCAAAAACTATAGTACCACGACTTAAATTTGCTACTTTGTATATCATCTTCGTTTTGATAATTATTTTTGCAATTAATTTCAACATCAATATTGTATAAATAAAGATGCGAAAAGAGGAAGTTGAAATCAATATACATGACGAATACGAAAGAGGAAACAAAAAACAAAAAAGGTAAAATGAGGATCATAAAATCATAAAATTCTGAATAAAGTTGTGAGCATTAGTGATATCTGTGTCCAAAGTTTGTTTATTATTATTTTCATTGGCACCGCATCACGAATAATAAAATTGTCATTGTTTTTTTAATACGAATTCCATTCAAAGATTTATTTATTTATTTAAAATAATTTACTGAAATTCTAAAATTAGCCAATGAAATGAACAAATCAAATAAACAGGAAACAACTAGTACTGACTCATCTTCTTAAATGTATACATACATGCTTAATGCAATTGAATAAGAAACGAAGATGATTTGCTGTTCAAGATTTCAGAAATAGAATAATACTGAATGAGCACTTGAATGACTATGCGGCTTCATTTTATTTTCTACCCTGCCTACAGTAATAAATGAATAACAATTTTTTTGATTATCGCTATTAACTTTAACTATTCAACTTTAAACTCATTTCTATTTATGAACAGAATAAGGATTATTTCAATTATCTGTACATGCAGTTAAATATTAATTTGTTTTTGTGTTTTCATATTATTTTGTTATTCAAATAGATAGATCAACAAATAAAAGCGACAAAGATCTAAATCGAAAGAATGTCTTCTCGACGTCTACGTCTTCTAAAAATTTTAATTCTACATAATTATTATCATGCTTCCTATCCACATGATGTATGGAATGAGATATTCGAACATGGACATTAATCATTCAACATACATTCATTTCAATTTACTCAATTTAGAAAACCCCGACTTTCTGCTGATACTATTACTATACTGAATCATGAAAATAATTAAACTGACTCTATTTTGTTCTTTAGTATGTGATGTAATAATCTTAAAAACGAACATTCAAATCAATTTCTGGTATAATATAATAAATAATATATAAAATTTGGTGACAATTGAAGTTTCACTGTACGTTTTCAAAATGCTTTTAAAATACTTGATTCTCAAGAATCTGTCATTCTTTAGGAATTATACCACCGCTAAACAAAATTATTGGGAGAAACATTGTGCAAAAATTATTTTAACAGTATATTATTGTAATAAAGAAATGCATTCCCAAATTATATTACCCTAAAACTATATAGTTGAAGACGTTGAAATTGGTTTAGTCAGTTTAACTTATTAATTTACAATCAATATTGCAAAACAACAACTATGATAAATATAAATATTTCATTCCTCTCAATAGTAATATTTTTTTCCCATTAATTATCAGTAATCATTACACAATCCAAGTTGTAATACATCGTAAGCATTTAGTTAGAGGGTAGTCAAATTGAATAATCAGTAGAATTTTAATTTGTTATATGGTCTTCGCGAGTTGGAATGTTTTAATTGTCAAAATTTATAATAGTAAAAACGTGCAAAGTTAATAGCAATAACTGTTACAGAATTTGAATAAAAATGCAAATAAAATAAATCAAATCGTAATCAGTCAATGCCAGCAACAGATGACAGAGAGAGACGTTATAAAAACAAATATAACCGTCAACAAAGTAATATTAATACAATAAACTCTAATCATCAGTAGTATTTGAATGAAGTATTGGCTTTTTATTGGAATCGCATCGTTGATAAGTGATCACCACCACCACCAATATGAATGTGAGAGTGAACTTTATTACCTGATTTACTGTGGCAATGATAATGATAACTACAGAACATAATAAAATAATAAAGCAGAATGATAATGATAATTTTAACTTGATTGATCCGCGTTCTTCCTTCTTCCTGAAGCACATCATTCATAAGTAAAATTAAACAGTTGTACTCTTCTATTTTTGGATTGACATTTAATTTTTAATTGAATAAACTTTTGTAGATAGACAATAACCTGATAACCTATAGGGTTTGTTTTTAGGCATTTTACTACTATAAATCACTAAATTATAAATTCTTTAGTTCTATTATTTATTATTGGTGTTGGTATGTATGTGCGTTGACCTGTCCATTGTCATTATAGACATTTAATTAACCCTATATAACGTGTATAATAAATAAACAAAAACGCCACATTATCATTTATCATATTGTCATTATTGTTTATAATTAGTATTACTATTATTCGCCTTTATTTACTATCAACTATATGTCATACAACACAACCGATTAGTACAATGCAGACTAAGAAACAACAATGTCAATATAGAAATTGCACGAGGCAATAATTAATCAGTCGATTAATGTTAAGGACTAAGGTTCAATTCCGTTTACTGAATTCATGTTTGAGTTTCTTTAAAAGGAAGGCACAGCACAGAGCATATTAATCTTAATAGTTTATTGTCTATTTATTCTTTTAAAGTTCATAATAAAAATAAAAATATAAAGTTTCGAACGTCCAACCTATCAGTTTTCAGTTCAGAACAATCCACCCAACCATCCAACTTAAATTCACTACAAAAGGCAACTGGCCTACCATTTATAATTTTAATATCTATTGAAGTAAAGTTGAAACTCAAAACAACGTTGGACGTTGCTGATTGTAGGGGCGCAGGGCAATGTGACGGAGAAAATACAATTAAGTAGCTAATAAATGCGAGTAATATTTTTTTAAATGTTATTATTTAATTAAAGGTGTTGTGAGTTGTACCTTCATTTTGAATTCCAGCAGCCACGTGTGATGTGTATTTGTGTTGATTGTCGAACAAGCGACAAGCGTCGTGACGGCACAACTTAAGTCACAAAATAGTTGTAAATGATGAACGACAAGATGTTTCAATTGCGCTTTCAGCTTTGGAGAATTAACTTTCAACGTTTGTTTGGTTTTATAAAAATTAAAAGTAGAATCCAGTCAGATGTATATATGGAATGAACAAAATATTTCCAATAACAATATTTCGTGTAAGTTTATGTGGTATCTTTATCGTTATCGTTCATTAGTAGTTGTAGTAGTCGTAGGTTCGTAGCACTTATAATTTTAAAATGAATGACAATTATGAATATTACAAATCTCCGGAATTAAAATAAAATTAATATCTGTTTTGTTTTTTAAGATGAGCAGCATGTCTTGTTGCTTTGGAAATGTCTCCAGCAGAGGATATATTAGAATCACAAGAAGACAAATTATTAATTTACCAACAACGGTGAACGGACATTTAAAATTTTTAATAAAAAGTGTAAATTGTGTAATAACAGGAAAACAAGTAGATGTAGAACTGCGTGCAACCGCCGAATGTTTACTGACCGATTTGAGAAGATGTACTTCTACCACCATATAATACTAATGTTGTTGAATGATGATAACTGATTGTGGTGATGGTGATGCTGATGAACATCCATTGCTTCTTCTAATAATAACATATCATCTAATTATTATTAACTATTCTCTTCGTTGACTCACCAATAAACTAGGAGCCCAGCCTTTCAACCACACACACAACTGCACGGATAATGATAATCTACTGCTATTAGTACTAATAATTTGTCCTTTTCCTTGTTAATAATAATAATGTATATGGTACTAAAACGTATAGTTGTGTATTTAAATGGATGTGAACTCACTATGAAGGGTTTTTTCATTGCGCCAGAAATTTTCAACTTTTACTTTGCAGCTAAATAAGCTGCATAGCAGGAGAAAGTGGAGAATGCTGCTTAAAGAGATGTATGTTATGGTGCTTTCCCTCATCCTGCAGAAGACTCATCCATAAATTACATCATCGATTGTTATTGTTAATAACTATTGTAGGAATGCAGGAGAATGACATCATACATATTTCTCATACTAAATCCTCTTCCTAATTGATCCTTATAATGTATATGAATGTATCCCCTTTCTCCCGTGAAAAGAAAACCGTTTTTAGTGGATTCGTAGAGAGGCGCTGAGACAGCCACATGCATCCATGATATTTATTTCTTCTTCTTCGGTGCAACGCAAGTAAAATGAGAAAGCTCTCTCAGCTCTGCTGCTGGTAGTAGCCAAAGGTTTTGCTGCTCCTCTTCTCTTTTTGACTATATAATATAGGGATACAAAAGCGGCAGTTTTTCTCCTTTTCTTCAATGCCAATGCATATAATCAAAGCAACTACACAAAGATAGAGGATTTTATTTTAACACACCAAAATTCAACACTATATAGTGTATACATACGTATAGCAGTACAGTTTAGTCTCCTATTTATAATGGTAGGATGTAGTAGTCTCTGGACTTACTACTAGTAGTATATTACATTGCTGCTGGAGTCACTCTCCTCATCGTCATCAACATCATCACACAGAGAAGAGAGATCAACATTAACAACAACACTATTAATTATTAACATCTTTTTTATTCCAGGAATATTTACTTGTGCTTACACTTAACATTTTGTTATGGGAAAGTGACCAATTGTAGTGTTAGTTGTTGTTTAGTTGTTTATATCTTCAGTTTTGGTAAATATCCCCTAAAGAGTTGTAACATTTTGCCATTAAAGAAATACTCCAAGGACAAGGACTTCCTCTCATCTCATATTATTTCATTACAACAACCAACTCAATTAATTGAACGACTTAATTTTGTGAGGAATTAATTATACGGTTAGTATGGAGTAAAACTCATTTCTAATTCTAATAGTAAACTGAAAGAAAAAGCCCATTATTGCTCCATCCGTAACGAAATGCGTCTTATTATAAACACTTTTAAACTCATTGCAATAAAAGTTTCAACAAAACAATTTGTGACTACAAGAGTGCATCACTAACAGCTTATAAACAGATAATGAAATTTGCAAACAACAAGGATTGTAATCGTTGTTTATCTTTTTTGAAAAACATCAACTAAGTAGTTCTCATCAGCATTCATGTCATTTTGTAAAAGTGTACAGTGGGCAATGCAATAGTTTATGAAGGATGATCTGTGATGCAGAATTTAAAAATATAAATAAGAACAGTGTCAGTCGTCTGTCTTTGCAGTGATGATTTTAACATCATTTACAATTTAGGGACCACCGGGCAAAAAACTGATCAACCATCAACCAATACATATATTTTGAAAACCAAGTGAAAGTTATTAATAATGCGTTGACATCCTGTTCCGGCGGAAAATGACACTTCTTGACCAATTGACCATCAACCATTGACACGTCATGGACTCAAAAAAACTTTAATCATTCATACATTAATATTTATTGCTATTGATAACAAGAATCTCCAAAGAACAAAATTTGAGTGAGAACGTCAACAGAAGACTGATTGAAAGAGATGCAAATTGGAATTGTAGAATTACAAATACAACTATTAAACAAAATTCACTCAAATGCAAATTTTCCATTTTTAGAATACATTATATAGTATTACAGACATATTAATGTAGAATTTCTTGAAGTCGTCATATAAAAGGGATGTAAAATTAATTCCGCACCTAAGGTAGTATTATTTTATTATTGACAACAGCAACAACGATTGCATTTCTGTGTCGTTTTATGGAAAATTGAACCACACATAATATACATTTTAATAGGGGTTGCAAAAGCGAACCTTTCAAAACTTTAATTTAATTCACAAAAGTTCTCATCGTTACCTTTTAAAATAATTAATTGTAGTTCCCGTATATATCGTGATATTTTTCCTATTCCTACTCCGATAACATAATTCAAAAATAAAATCTGTTATGCAAAATCCTATGCTATAGTAGTAACATGCCTACATTTACATTTTTGCTCGTAATGTCAAGCATTAAAATTTCAATTAGTTCAGTAGACAACTCCCTTGCGTGGAATTACAATTAAAAAGTAATTTTTAATAAAACAAATAAACGCTCCATACAGTATAATTTATATAATTACTATAAATTTCTAAATTAAACTGTCTGTCAAGTGAGTTATATAAATTCTAAAGTAAGAAAATGTCTGGATCCAGTGCAACGATGGGTTCATCGGCTGGTGGACCGGAAAGCGATGACATGGATAAAGTGCTCACGTCATACTTCGATAAAACTGTCAACTCCAACACCATAAAAGTAAGACACCGGACGTGTATACCTTTATATTCAACCGAATTCTACAATCATTTTTAATTCTATAAGTAGTACTATTAGGGGTAAAGGATAATTTATTGTTATTTTATTGTAAAAATCACAAAATCAGTATAGCATCATTTTCTATTTTCTTTCTTTGCATCAGAAAATATCATTTAGAGATGAAACATCACCATGTTCATGTTCTTGTGTTTGTAATAATAGGTTTTTGATTAATTTGGAAGAACTTGGAATTTGTTAAAGATGATAGTGGAAACTCCGCCCAGGTCAAAGATCCGTTTGACGTCTTCCCAAATATAGCCCAATCAAGAATGCGATTGAGTTGAATACCGGTTAGATTTCGAGCAACGAAACACCGTTCTCTCTGCACTTTCCACCAATCTCTTTGTTTATTTCTGTACATAACTTTCTCCACACTTGAGTTGTAGCCTACAAATCTCATTAATTTTGTATTACCTACCGCAGAGTTTCTGTAGTGCTATGTTTTTATCATAATCACGATGGAAATTAATTTGTAGAATCACAAGTTCTATCTTCTGTAGTAATGTTTAGATTAGCCATTCAGTCCCGGGTATGAGGATGGCTCTCTCCTTAATTTTAGTTTGTATATAATGAAATTGAAATAGATGGCCATTTAAATCTACATAATGTATTTATTAGTGTATTATGGCTTTACTATTTCAGGAAAAGCCGACCCCCTCATCCGAACTTAGTAAAGGAGATTTGTTGAAGATTTTATCTTATTTGGAAGGAGAAGTTCAAGCGCGTGATGTCGTGATCGCAACTTTAAAATGCGAGAGAGTAAAAAGGCTGTTGGCAGACAATAAGTATACCCTTACATCCGACCCTTTTTCTGCTTTAAAGAGGGATAGTTTTGCAACCTACGTCAATTCTATGGATTCGAAGGTAAAGTGATTGAAAATGCAAGATCTAATTGATTAATCTTGTTAATAGTGATGAATTTCATTCAAGGTCAAGTATTTCGTCATGAGCATGAATATGATGAATATGAAATATAAATACATTGTGTTACAATTTTAGGAAGACGTAGAACTTATTAGACTGTGGGAGAATCAAAAAATTTCCCTTGAAAACATTCTTCGGAAGCAAAGAGCTACAATGAAACATATGCAAAAAATTCTAACAGACTCTGAGATAACGCATAAAAAAATGGCAACAGAACTTGAAGAAGAAAAAGAAAAAAATGCTTCAATGAAAGGTTAACTATTAATTGATTTGAATGACATATGATTTCTAGTTTAATATTTTTACAATATTTTACCAATATAACTTTTATTCTTAGATGGTGCAAAACTAAAGGAAGAGTTGGAAATAGAGAAACAGTTGAGGTCAAGACTGGAAAAAGAACTGAAGGAAACTCAAGATGTACATGATGAGGAGAAAAATAAACATAAAAGTATAGTTCTATTGCTTCTCACAGAACGAAAAAGAATATTAAAGCAACTGGTAGAAGAGAGAAAGCGATCTGCAGATCTATTAGTGATGATTGAGGAAGAAAAACGTCAAGCTTTATCTATGGCTGAAGGGCTTGAAGAAGAATCTCAAAAGGTTGTAATAAAGAATATAAATTATTCATTTTACACCGATATAACTTCAAATTTGAATTTTATGAAAGGCATTACGAATGGAGGCTGAGTTGGAACGCCAAGCTGCCAACTTTAGGTTAGAACGTGAACGCTTAACATCCCATGTACGAATCGAAGAAGAAAGGCGTGTGGACACTGAGACACAACTAAAATCTTTGAGAAGCGAGGTATCTATGGAATAATAATGTGATACGTACAACAGTTTAGGTGAATTTTTCATAAGGAATTATTGAACATTATTCCATTGTCAATAGGTTGAGTCAGTTCGAAAACAATTGGCAGAAGCACATTCTGTCGCCATGTTCCAGGCATCTATTAACAATTCCAGTACAATGGTCAAAAAGAATAGTACGACAGTTATTCGCCCAACTGCGACAGTATCTTCAGTACCTGTTGACAAACCAAGTATGGATATTATTTCTATATTACTATTAAAACTAATCTTATGTCACCTTTTAGCTACAGGAATTGCTAAACCAGTTTCGTCGGTGCAACCTCCAGTCACTGCAAATGTTGCACCAATCGTTTCATCGGTCTCAAATTCAGTGTTGCAGGTACATGTCTACGGAATTTTATCGTGGTTTTGATATTGGTACACCAGTAGTTCTAGTCATCTGCATCAATTTACAAATTAACTTTCTTTCTCGATTGCAATAAATTTTTATTTTGCACAATTTTACATTTTCCCATTTATATTGCAAAGCATTTTGTCCGTATAATAAGTCCAAATTCAAGGCTTACCTTGCTTATTTTTTTCACTCTGCTGTTACTGTATGCCATCAATTCATTTGTTTCGATGTTTCCAATAAACTTTCAAGACAGCGATAATTTATGCCAGATATGAAAATTGTAAATATGCTTAATGCGTAGACAACTCTTGATCTTACTCCTGCAAATATTGGACATGGGATGGATCATTAACCTGATTTTGCATAATATCTTTATACGTTACACCCTGCTTTATAATTTATTAACTTTATTTGAAAATAAGTGTAGAGCTTTTTCACTTGATGATGGGAATTTTAAATCCTTGAAGATGTTGCTT
>JAQFZB010000744.1:0-10969 GCA_034695165.1 Desoria trispinata | reverse complement strand
TAATTAAAAAGTAAACTTACCAGTTAATAAATGCGTGATAGCCTTAACAATGTATTGGTATTGATATATTATAATTGGGATTTATATATCTGTAATTGTGGTGCTGGTGATATGATGATAACCCACTTATCATTATAGATCACTTTGGTATAATACACTAATGAGTTGATAAATTCTGTGTTGTATTCTATAAATATCTACGCAATGTAGAATGTGTGTGTAGAATGTAGATTGCAGTAAGGGTGGTAGTAGTAGTAGTAAGGGATGATGATGTTTTTGGTTCTCTACTTCTAATAGTTTACTTTTTCTGCTTGTCTTCCACCGGATCGATTTTCTTCTTCCTTTCTTGTTCTTCAAACTTTTCAACACACCGTCAGCTTCAACTTCAAGAGTCCGTCTCTTTTCTCCCTTCTTATATCAATAAGGTTTTTTTTATACCTCCCTACGACTATTTTACACACAAAATTAATTTCACACAAAACAAAGTCCCTAAACCAAAGATACACAAATATTGTTCCATTTCATTAATTCTCTTCACTTCAGAGATGATCTTCCATGGGATTCTCAATCACAATCTACAGATTAAATAAGATTACATTAAAATGTTAATTATTATCTTTTTTTTCAATTTTAATTTTGAATAATGATTGACAGGATGGAATGCTAAATTATTTATGGAATATTAAATATAAACCAAAGCTAAAAATCCAACTAATACATATTCATGATTTTCTTGTACCATGGTGCGAAATTGACTTTTGATTTTATTTATATGAAATGGGGAAATGAATATTAAATGAAATACATTTAATTGAATTAGTGAGGGGATGAGGGGGGGGGTGTATTTTGAATTTGGAATAATAAAATAAGTTATGGGGTATATGGTGTATAAGGGGTATATGGGGGTGATGAGTGATAGTGCGGAACATGAGTTTTAGTTTATGTATGGCTTTTGTGCTACTTTCTCTGCCGATCCATTAGTCTTTGCATTTTAAATTAAAAGATCTCTTCTTCTTCTTCTATGCACTCAAACTGACAACACAACTTTTAATCCACCACCATCACCAAACTTATACTACTACTCCATGGAATACGAGAATACAAAGATTTTAAAAGCTGCATGTCATGTCACATGAGATTATAGAGGGGAAAATACTAAAATACCACTTTCACTACCCAACCACCATCACCACCACCACCATACTAAATACAGATGAATTCTTAATTACTTAGCCAGATTTTATAATATAGTGCGCATATTAAATAATTTCAAATGACAGCACATTACAGCTGCGGGAAATAATTGTCAAGTTAAAAATTGCGTAAGTTGTAAATGTAGAATTTTCTATTGAGGGTCATGCAATCGTGAAATCATTATACATGCAATGCTATCAACAAAATAAAATACCCTGCACCATACTACCATTATAATATATCTATATAATGGCATTGTTAAGTCTAGACTAGGAGAATTATGACCTTGTAAAGTTAAATGGAAAAATAATTTAAATCATATTAAAATCTATTAAATTAAACGAATTAAAAATTTACATATTTCTACCTCCTTTTCAGATAGTGGTATAATTTTCAATTCATACCATTCTTAATTGCATATCAATTTACATTGTTAAAGTTAAATGTGATTTTATTTTATGTGAGTTGATTAATGAAATCACTTTTGAAATGAAAAACTATGTAGACATGCTTACCTTTAAACTGAGCCCCTTATCTGAAGCTGAATACGGTTATCTGACACATGTCTGAGTTGACACACGACAAACTATTTAAAATTTCAATACATTTCTGAATATAGTCAATGGAATAAAGAGTCCTTAATTATGTTTTAATATATTTCTATAAAAGTGCACTTTTGAGATCCCCTGATATGCTCGGATTAACATTAACAATGCGGTTATAGTATAGGCAAACAATCAAACATTCAATTCAGAAAGATATGTAGTAGTAGTAGTTTCAAATATTCACTATCAATCCACATTCATTCCTTCATTTGATTTGTTATAGTGTATTTATATAAAATCCCTTTGTAAATCACTCCATGGGTTTATTGGTCTGGTAAAGTATATGATTTTGATTTCAGATAGAATATCTCATGGCAGTTGGTATTTTGATATTTCTTAGAGTTATTTTTAAAAGTTGTTAAGAGAAAAAGAGAAAGTAAGGATGCAGAGCGATGGATAAGGAACGACTGGTTGAAAATCCGCAGTGCAGACCGAAAAGACGATGGAATCCATATACCAATGTGTTTATATTATCAGAGGCAAGGCCAGACAAACGGAGCAGTTGCAAGCCACCGAAAACTCTGCCGGGTAGTAACGGTGAGCAAAGAACCGAAACCCCGGGAGAAAGTTATATACCCTCACACAATAACCTATACCATACCATATACCACAACATTGAATTGCTATGCTCCACCACCGGAATATAATCCTACTAAAGCACCACAAGTGAAAGTTACTGCCGATGAAAATCTACCTTGAAGCAGGAGCTGAAACTATGAAACTACTACTAATATTTAAATACCTACACAGCATCAGCATTAAACACAAGACAATACACTTATCAACAATCATACCAATATTTATATCCATCTCTTTATATTAATTACATATCATATTGTGGTATTTACAACTAAATAAAATAAAATCCCCCTTTCTCAACTTTTGGTATACATATTTGGGAAACTTTTAACATGGAGAAAGTTGATTGAAAAATTCTCCGTTCAAAATAATACCATTTTGCATATCTCATACCAACTTAAACTTTCACCCATTTCCTAAATATCCCCTCATGAAAGAAATGAAGGGGTGAAAGTGGTGAAAGTATAAGTAGATTCTCATTCCCACCTTTTTCTTTTTCTCATAGGGGAATTTTATTTTTTTTGATATTTAAAAGTTTTTGAAATTTAAAAAATTTGGTATATAAAAAACATTATGTAAAGTGGGTATTGATATTGATGAAGGTTTTCTTTATGCCATGGTGTGAATGGTATACGAATATACGATTGTGAGAGAATGTGAGGCTTTCTCAAGTTTAGTTTTAGTGGTGGTGTATGGTTTGGCTCTCTGTGAAAACTTGAAATATGATATAGAACAAGTTTTTGATGCTGGTGCTTTCACTTTTACGATTCTCTCTCTCTCTGTGTGTTTGGTAGTGGTAGTAGTACTGAAAGTTTGTCTTGCGTTAGGGGGCAATGCGACTGCGTAGGTTGACAGTAGTAGTAGTAGTACTACTACGGTCATAAAATATCTCTACGGGAGAAGAAAAGTGAGATTACTTGGTGTTACGCTACGCTACGCTTCGGCACATTTCTCTTCTATTATTTAGTTTAACTAGTCTACAAAAACCATTACAAGACAAGCTCTCAAAGCTACACCCGTACCCCCATCATATATACATACACACATGCATCATTTAATCACAACATATTCACTCAAACACTAAGATTTAAATACCACCCTGTATACTGCATAACTTAATACGTAACCATACACCATACTCATAAGAAAGCGTGCACAACTCATTTGTATCACTACAAGCAGGGCAACTTCAAATTATCAACATCCGATTCTGATTCTATACCACTTTCTCCGCATTCACTCAGATTTATACCGTTTACATATACCATATACCATATCATATACTCGTATATAGGATATGTACAGGGCGCTAGGCTAATTAGTACAGACCCTCACATGAAGAAGATGTAGATTGAAGATATGCATAAAAGGAAAAATAAAATTGGAAAGTAATTGCATGAAAAGAAATGTTTGAATATCCCAGGTATCTACATCTATATGGAATGGAGCAGCAGCAGAGTTCTGTTTCTTTTCTCTGAAAGAGTAGGAAATGAATGATGAGCTCAAAGTATAGAAAGCAGAGACACAAGAGATGTAAAAAACTATGAAAGCCGTAAAAGGTCAAAGTTTAGGACGCAGCTGTCAATATCATTTTTTGTAGGTTTCTACTGACTGATAGGATTTGAGTTGACGGATATCAAGTACTTTTTACTCATACTTCACTTCAATCTCAAACCAACCACAAATTATACCTCCATAATAATATTCTCTGATATTTCAAATACCCACATAAAAATACAGTTTGGCTAAATTTGATACCAAATTAAGATTTTGATACCAAAATTATTTTGGTATATATTTTGAAAAGAAAAGTGTGATGCGTAAAATAATTATTATAAGGTATGGGTTTTTTAAAAAGGAAGAAAGTCGTGGAAGAGTGGACTGAAGCAAGATATGATATTATAGTATCATAAATGATATCATGAGAGAAGTCACATTGACATTACATATGCTAAGGGAATTTGACATTAGCAGCTGCAGAGTGACTGATATTTACAAAACTTTCTACATCTCATACAAAATGGCCCAATTTAAGTATCCAAAAAGCCATACCTCCATTTCATTTGATGGATCATTTGTCATAGCCACTTTTCATTATATGGTATCATTCATATACCATACTACCATACCACAATTATTATTACTAGCACCAAAAACCCAAGTACATGTAAAGTAAAACTAATGATTTCCCAAATCTCATCTCAGCTTGCCCCACCAGACGGAAAAAGAAAAATCAAAAAATGGGATGACATTGACATGAGAGGAAATCTCTAAGAAATCGGATTAAAATGCGAAACTTTTAATTTCTCAGTTGATTTCCTCCTTTTAGCTTTAGGTTTAGCTGGGATCATTAAAAAAGCAGAAACTTTTGAAAAAGATGATCAACTCGTGACTTTTAAGTTGAAGAGGAATGTTATGAAAAGTTTGTAAACTTTGTTGCTGCCTACCTTATTATTAGGGTTTTAATGTCCTATGGTATATCCTATGGTATACACGTGTCCACAACATCAAATGTCATCTTCTTTTCCAACTCACTTAATAATAAACTTATATTTTATCACTTTTTACGCCCTACGTGGGAATTCTACTATGTTACTACTTCCATGCATGCTTTGTTTTCTACAACTAAATAGACTAAATACTATTTACAAATGAATTGGATACCCAGATACCACCAGAACCCCATGATGTTGGGGGAATTTATTTAATTTTTGAGCATATCATTTAAATTTTAAATTCAACCCACTTAAAATTTAAATCCATATCATCATTATCCAAACAGGCACAGAGTTAAGAATGCATTTACATTCTTAACTATGCGAATGGCAGTAATGGTACCCTGTATAGCTGTATAGCTTATATTAGAATAATATATGGGGTATGATGGGGAGGAATGCTTAAAATTCAATGAGACTCAATTGGATTGATTAAAGAAGTTTTCTATGAAAAATGTCAAGTACTCTCATCATCAGCTATTGCATTGCACACTTGAGCTGATAATATTCAGTTGTATTCGTGCAGGGAAATAAAATCATACATATTATCCCATATCACATCTATTAAGATATCTGAAATACTAAACACAAGGGAATTCAGGAGAAAGATATGCAGATGAATTAATTCTAAATTCAAATATTTCTTTAGAAATTGAGCAGCAGAAGATTTCAAGTGTTGAAATGTTTTGCTCCTAATTATAGTATTAATTGTTCCTCCTTTTATTTCATAGTGTATAGTGTACTATATAAAGGTAGGGAAGCTAATTGGGCATTGGGATTTTTAGTTTTAGCCCTGAAATGAGAATTGTGATAATTGGCCCATTTACTTTTACTATATAAAGGTATAGAATAATTAATTTATAGAGTTGTCCTCTTTTTCATGAAAGTCCAGAGTTAATCTTTTTATACCTATCTGATCTCTAATCCAATGCTGACCTCAAAAATTCATCCATATAGTAAATAGGCAAGACCACAACACTTGACTCTTGTCCACTACACTGCAATCTACACAATCTACAATCCTGATATCTACAATGACCAAATGACCATATAGAAAAGGAAACACAAAGTCAAGCCACTTTTACCTTTTCCCTGCACTACCACCACCATCGTAATACACAGGGAAAAGGGAAAAAACAAGGGAACTAAAAATAATATAATTTATCCCCATTTAGTTTAATAGTAAAAGTAAAGAAAGTAATTGATTTGTTTTCAACCTATTTTATCCCCTCTGCACTATTATTATTTACAATTTGTCAATTTATTACTCTGCAGCGAGAAAACAATGTAGAAAAGTATATAGTGTATTGCAATATAATGGAATAATTGCATAAATAGTTTCCGCATTTACAACAAAATAAACAAATCTATTATAAAATACACTTTCCTACCTTATTTTTGTAAATAGTAATTTGATAGTGAAATTGAAAAGGGTAGTAGGGACCGGGACACCCCGTATAAATAATACTATTGGGCAGGGAGAGTCTCTTAATTGTTAAGAAGAAGTGTATGGAGGAGCACTTGGATTTCTTTTGTTGTCTTAAGTGGCGTCATTGTTGCAGCAGTAATCAAAAGAAAGTACACACAAATCTTCATTTCTCTCTCTCCAGCCAAGAAAGAGTCCAGCAGAGGAATCAAAGTCCCTATACACATACTGCTATCTTGACAGAGCCCTTCCAATCCGACCCCTGACCCAGTCCAGTAAAATGAGCCTTGAGCTATATATAGTGGTGTAAGGTAGAAGTGATGCACGTAAAATATGTTTGTCCCATGGAGGGATGCTGGTGGATAAGGGAAGAGCATTAAAGTCACTCTTGGTTTTTACTTTTCCATGAGAGTAAGAAAAAGTTCCCATAATTGCATTTGTCATGAAGTCTCGTGTAGAAGAGTGGCTTTAATTTCACGCATGTAAATACAAAATAGAAGGGAAAAAGCTAGAAACTGCTGCCAAAGGATCACATTATATTATAATGTACTGTCATTGCGGTAAATGCTCAATATCAACTTCATATGGAATAATATGCCTGGAAATACTATAATAGAACAGGGTTAAAATGTTAAAGCCAATAATATCCTCTATATAATATAATATCCTAATAATGTAAAGTAAAATAATACAGCTTAAATAGCTTTAGAAGAAAGAAGAACCATCAGAGTGTAAAATCTAATGTGCAAAGCTCAAGAGATATAAAGAAATACAATATGTATTTGAGAAAGGGGAAAAGTCATAATATAAAGATACAAGATATCTTTAAAGGCAAGAATAAAATTTAAAACTACTTTACATTAAATTTTGAAGAAAAAAACATTTAAATCCACGGCATTGAATTCCCGTATTGCTATTGCTATCGTCATCTGAAAATTGTAAAAATTGTAAAAAAAAATACCTAAAAATGAAAATGTGTAAATTTTGAATTTTTGTAAGAAATTTTTTGCAGCGTTGTCTGCTTACATGTGGTATGTATGTATAGTAGTATGTAGCAATGGCGTCTTACTATTATTGCAGTGTCGGAGGTTGAGCATTGCTGACTTTCTCTTTGTCGGAGGGTGAAAGTCTGCTGGTATGGTGCTAGAGTCTGGTCTGATTATACATTTTATCTTGGGAAAAGCATAAGGCGTGACATATTATTGTTGGGATTCACCACACATACTATGGTAGAGTAGAACATGGCCCCATACCCCCATATATAGTGTCTAATAATCATTTATTTTATTTACATGTCTCTTCTAAATTAGTCAAAGTAGTAATTATTACACCCCTTCTTCTCTTTGTTATTCCTATCAATTTACATAAAATATTAAATTACATCCCAAAAGAGCTTTTCATTATCCTTCAATAACATTATTTTCATACCATACACTACACCTCTGCCCCCAAATAATTATGAACGGACAATTGTTCATGATCATTAGTGGATTGGATTGGGTTAGATGTTTTCATGTTTTATAAAAAAGAAAACCTTCAGTTCCATTTCAGTGGTATAAATCTCTACCCCAGTAAAAGTCTAGAGGGTTGAAGAAGAAATCTTTGTGGAGATGAAGAGACCTTGTGGGTTTTATAAAATTCAAAGCACACGATCCAAACCAAACCCAAGTCCAAGAAACTAGAGTAAGAGTACGACAAAAATCAAATGGAGAAAATCATAGCAAAAGCATATAGTCCATAGTAGTATAGTTGTAGAGAGGACTGGACAACCTAAAAAGTATATTTCCTCTCTGGACTAGAAGCAGGATCATCTTCAGAGATGTTATTGGATGAATTCCAAATGCCACTACTGCAATTTTCTCAACGACAAAATCAACTGTCCGGTCAGCCACTACTACTACGGTACTATTATAGTACAGGGTGTATAATCCATAAATGTCACAAACTAAAACTAACAAAGGTTAAGATAATGTCTTGGAATGGATTCAATATTTAATCATACCATATAATTGTGGAGAACCCTGTAGTACTTATATTGACTACTATTCACTCCCAGACCTGGACTGATATTTCAAAAGTGACTTGACTTCATCTAGCTCTGGCTTTTTTTCCCTGACATAACTTGTAACTTTTTTTTGGGAGAAAACTTCTTTTGTAAGTTCAGTTACGAGTTCTTTGGGTTTTGGTGATGCGATGGTGCTGGGGAAAAAACTTTGAGTACATCCAACATGAGTTGAGTTCACCTTGAGAAAGTCTACTTCCAGTATAACTCAAAGAAGACAAGGCTAACATTTATATTTCATCCCAGAAGAGAAGAGAAAGCAAGAATCATATGACATACGTCTTGGCTCTTATATATTATTTCCAAGTTTAAACGTTTTATTCCCAATTCATAAATTATTTTCAAACATACTTCTCCATCAAATTATTAAATTATTTAAACAAAACACGGAGAAAAAGAAGAAATTTAAAATGACCGAAATTTAAAGTTTTCCCTCATATTGAAATCCATATCTTGCGCTTCGGCTTCATAATATCAAACATCCTTACAATTGCATTTTGTCATTCATTTAATATCTATTATAGTTCATTTATAGTATCTGATTGTATTTAAGATTGTTGAAATCAAATAAAGTCTACTTGTTTTTATATTTAGATTTATTATACTGTAAATGTGGGGAGAGATTAAGTAGACGATTGGAAACTAGAAACTAATCAACATCATTGGACAAAGGAGAAACAAAAAGAGTGTAGCAAAACGGTAAAACGCCTATCTCATAAATAGTGGTGGAAATTGCGGAAGGTGAAAAACAATAAATTATTATATTTTTGTTGTATTACTTATTATATATATAGCTACCTATCTTCGAACTTAAAGTTAAAGTAAACAAAGGACAAAAAAAATGGTTTCTAACTCAATGATTTTCAATCTGGTTCAAGTTGACGATGTCGTAGTCGATCGTGTATAATCCAGCGAATTCAGTGAATGGCAACTCTTTCGGGGCTGAATCAACGGAGCGCTTGTAAACTAAAAGATAAAGATAATAAAAATAGTATTTTGTTTAATTTCAAAAATGACTGTTTTAATCACTTACTTCTGTCAGTTGCTTTTTCAAGGCGATACGTCGTTTTGTCTTCGCATTCCTGTTGAATATATTCGCCAAGTTCGGAAAGATCGTCAAGTGGAGGCATCATCACACGCATGGTCTCCCTTACTCGTGGAGTGTTCACAGAATAGTAACCTACATTGCATATAACATCATTTAAGTATTATTTTAACAATTCACAATTGTTTTATTAATTAAGTACCTTTCCACATCTTTTCAATCATATCGTACATTGACTTCGGGGGGAGAATATGTTCACGATCCAAGGGCATGATGAAACAACGATTCCCCGTCTGGTCAACAATAGCAGTTTTATTCTGAAACAAACATGACAAAATATTACAATCATAATGTCAAAGATATTATTTCATACTAAATGTTTAATTACCGAATCAAATTCATGAATAAATCGTCCAAGTCTTCCATTCTTAAAGTCTGGAACTTCGACTTTTGAATACTTTTCATCTTCGAGATCAATTTCAAATTCTTCACGGAAATATTGTGATGCGCTCTGTGGAGATTCCAAATCCAGATCATCAGAAACGTCAAACAAGGAGCTTAAATCATCATTATCAATCTACATGCAAAATAATACGTAATAAACAACAAAATCATAAAAAATAATATCATTCTCAATAACATACATAATGGATATCTATGAATTCAATACTCGACAATATATTAAATATCAGCGTAATTCAATATGTAAAGCAAAATAGACCGATAATCAAATACTAAACAATGTAAACAACGAAACGATAACTTTCCATGACTCATATAAACTCATACTCATGCTGATTTAAAACACTAGCCTTCTTTCCATTGTCCAGTTGTGGAATGTTCAATAGAGGTCCAGATGGGAATTCGTCATTTCCAATGTTCTGGCCGATCCTCCCACTATGATAAGGGGAATCTGTGTAATATGGAACGTTGCACCAACCTCTCCATTTTTGCAGCTGTGGGATTTAAACAAATCATTATTATTTTTCAAAGTAAAGATTAACGAGCTCTCGATCAATGTTTAAGTATATCGATTTTCAGTTCATGGCTTCATTACTTCACGCTATGCTTCTATTCTGCAGAATTGCAAAACAAGCGAAACTTAATACTTTGTTTTTGCTAATTTCATTCGGGGAAGATATGACATGTAATGCCGTAACGACTTCTTGGACGGACATTAATAATATTAATAAAGCTTAACTTAACAAACATCTTTTTCTTTTACATCAAGGGGGTTAGAATTATGACTTTACTAATTTAATTTAAATCTAAGGGGATAATTAATGTTGAATGCGAATTACCCTTGCTCTGGTAACTTGCTTGTAGATATACAATCCTCCGAAAAGTCCGACAGTCAAAACCAATAGGGCAATTATTAAGAGACAAAGCATTGTTGCATTTGAAACACGAGCAGCTCGATTACGAAGGACGTAATGATATCGCTCGTTTAATCCAGTCGGTCCTCCATTTCCTTTCTCTGCGTCTAGGCCCTGCAAATTAAATTATTTATAATTATCATTATTATTATATACATTATTATAATAACTGACGTTTTAACAATTA
>JAQFZB010000743.1:0-10975 GCA_034695165.1 Desoria trispinata | reverse complement strand
AGGGGCAGGGCGCTGTAGAGCGACGCGATATAACACGGAATCGCCGCTTCTACAGCGTGCCTGACACCCAGCCCTCCTATTCGCACTGGAAGAGATGACTGCAACCAGGAAGAGTTGGTGAGGTGGAAATCGTGGTCGCCAAGGTAGTCATTGTGGGACAGGGAGCAAGGATAAGTAGTTTACTTCAAAATTTAAATTTATAAGCTATTTATGAGTCTATTATTTTTGTTTGTAGACGAACGACCACCATGGAAATAAATAGAAATGTTTTTTTGTTTTTTTAATAAATTCATAACTTTATAATATTTTGCTTTTTATTTAAAATTGTCGCTCGCACGTGGGCGCGGTCGATAAGCTCGAGCCAACCCCACACGAGCTCAAGGCAACCCCACAGCCAAACCCACAAGCGAGCGACGGTGTCATTTCATATTCTACTCATATGATCTTGTACTTTAAGTTGAATGTATTTATTCATAGTACGAAATGATAAACCTGAAACATTTCTAAAGTGTTACAAATTATTATTTTTTTCAGTTCAATAAATCCATTATTATTTTTATTAATCTAAATAGAGAAAGTGTTTGTGAAAAGTACAAAGTTAGACACATGTGAATACGTCATATTACTATGTTTACTCCCATAATAACTTTGTACACGTAGGCATCGTTAAATTAGGATGCTGGTAACGGTTTTGGCTGTGGCTCGGTGAGGTAACGGTTTTTGTTCGCGTCGCGCTCAGGTAATGGATCTTTCGATCCCAGAATTTTCGAAGTATGTTCCCATGGGGTGAGAACATTTGTAACCATATAAAAAATTGTGGTTCGCGTCGCTATTACTTACCTTATCATAATGCATCCTCTGGAATGTCTTTGTCTTCTCCCATTAAAAAGAGATTGACAGAAAATGCAAGCTCGGGATAATTTTTCAAACCTGAGCTCTCTTTATAGACCCTCTTTCATATTTGTCACTTTTTTTAAAATTTATCCGTAATTAATTTAGGAGTTAGTTTTTAATTCAACAAACAAATGAAATCTTAAGCGCAACAATTAAAACAGGGTTGTTGGGCTTTGGATTTTGACTAGATGATCGATCAATTTTCAAATCATCATTCTTCTTATATCCCTAAGTAAGTTGGAAAAATCATTCCGTCAATCTCAGAAGACAAAGATATTCCAGCAACATCATTGACTTCTCTATAAATAAAATTTTAATTGAAAAATTGAAACATAAATGTTGTGCTTTGGATTTGTACAAGATTAATCATTGTTCTCATCCCTCAGGTTGGAAAAATTATCCAAGGTTTTCATATCTAGTCAATCTCATTTTAACTGCGATGAGGACTAGAAGGAGACGAAGACGTTCCAGAGAATGCATTACGATAAGGTCACTAATACCAATATCCCATGCGACAATATAATTCAGCTAAGGTCATTGTAATTTTTGCTTGTATCCATGTCATGTAAATGTAAGACAAAGGCTGAATAGGCTGATTAAAATTAAATTCATTTTTTCAGGCGCATCATCATCATCATATCATAGAATAATTGAGTGAAAGGAACTTTGGATATCTATTATATTACTGCAAAACATGGATACACGGAGGACCGTGTAATATGCCTCAGGCTATCGTTCAACTTCTCTGCTTAAATAACTATACCTGAGGGGCTACTATCATCACTCTGTCGATACCTCTTCTGCATGAAACAAGATTTTTTCAAATTTATATATTAATTACCATATGGAACATATCAATAAGAGTACCTTTAAGCTTATCAAAACACTTAATTTACATGGCGATACCGTCCAAACTAAAACCTTAAGGTTATCTTGATCTAAAACTAATATATTGTTACTTAAAAGTACCATCTGTGGCTTATTAAGGGTACGTTAAGTTTAACTGGATACTGGGCGATATCGTCCAAACTCAAAATATATTTTAATGATGCTCTTCAACTTAAATATTACTGTTTATATTTCCCATCTGATGCTTATCAAGGGTACTCTGAACTGAAGCTAATCGAAATACTTAATTTACATGGCGATGTAAATAAATAGAATTGGCAGTTGATTGCTTTAATAAAAAATGCGGAAGGAGTACGATTGACAAAAGGGTTTAGCCGACGGAATTTTAGCTTTGTATAGCTAAATTTTTTTTCAGCAAGTTTTTGTTTAATTTTATTGAGGGGGGGATTCGGACGGGTAATAAGTCTAGTTTAATTGAATTTGGAATAAAAGAGGTATTAAACTGCAAGAATTAGAATTATCTTATCAGTTACATTTTATTTTAATTACTCATTTGGATTAGATTTTCAAAAATGATTATTAGCAATATATAATAAATGAGTTAATTAAATAATTAGGAATGGAATAATTAAAGTGATGCGAAAATTATCCCACATTAATTGGAATAGCTAAAAATAATGATTGTTTACCTTCTTTTGAACAGCCCGCGCTTTTACTTTCTCTATTTTTAGGTTGTCGCGAAAGCCCTTTGCTGATTTCTGACGGCGGAGGCATGGTATGTAGAATATTTACACCTTATTAATATACTGCTTTGTTTTTCTATTCTTTGATTTGCGAAAGCGCCCTTTGCAGATTTCTGAGGACCATGGAGGACAAGGTGATGTATTATTTATGAATATTCACTAAACTATTGTGCTTTCCTATTTTTAGGCCCTATTGTTGCAGAGTCGTAGTTAAAAAAAGATTATGAAGTCAAACAGTGTATAATGCGTTTGGTTCTGTCAATGAAGGATCATCTGGAGGTCGATAAACAGACCAGAGGTAATAGTTAAAATAACTTTAAATAATATTAAATACGTTGTAAAGGTAGTGGTTTCTGATCATTTAATTTATTTTTAAAGTACCGAGGATTCATCACAGGTTTAAGGGATCTCTATCATTTTTATACCTCATATTTTTCCAGTTCTAATACTGTGTATTGATCAGTAACGCTCTACAACTTCTTCTTTTAAAAAGTAGATAGATTTCTGTGCAAAAAAGGTAAAAAGTCTACAGTCAAGTTTACGAGTAATGACGTAATGAGCCATAAAATTGAAAGCAATATAATAATATCCCAAGAAGTAGAAGAGTTTTTTTGGAATGCATGAGGGAATTCTGACGATAGTGATGCATCTGCTAATCTGCTACCAGTTCCACGCACCACGACGAGTATATTTTGCTTTTGTATCAAACATGATATGCTATACCGCTCATCGACATGAGATTTTTAACTCTCAGGGAAGCAGATGAAGTAAACCGATTTCTTCTACTCATCTTTATAAAAACACCTTCTAAAATGCATACAAATTTTATGACGATACTCAAATTCAATACATTGCTCCTTTGCTGTACTCATACACTCATCAGAATTAGAGAAAAAGGCTTTACAACTTTCCGAAAGATTTTATTACTCACATCTTTAGTTGGGCTATTAAATCATAATTTTAAATTTGCATTTATTGCAACTCAAAGTAATTGATGGAAGGTTTTAATATTAATTGAGATAATGAATTGAATTGGGGTGTTCATGCATGGAATATATACACCAAAATTGAAAACGGGATGAATTTGAATATGATTATTAGTAAATGACGATCGTGATCTGTGACAAAAAATTTGATTTTTTAGCAATTTTATGACCTTCTGATCATCGGTATGAGATTTTTGATTTTTTATGAAAGAACGTTAACTTTCAAATTTTGTAAACCTTCATTACATAGCGGTAGGATTAGGATTAATGGTTTATATACATAAAAGTTAAAAGAAAAACATCAAAAAGTTAATTTACAGTTTTATTCATTACTACGAATGTTAATGATCTTGCTTGAGACTGTTTATTAATAAAGGAATGAGTATTTTGTTTCGTTGCTGAATAAATATTTTTGTTTTATGATTAATGCTTTTGTTGATAGTCAAAGTCATTTTTCAAATCATTAACGCAAAGAATTTTATTTTCAAGTTTGGCATCACAATTCAAAAATTTATCATACAACACGTGGATGTTTTGGCAAGTTACTGAATACAGATTACATATATATATAGTGCATAGCAATTTCTATAATAATATTCTGCTTATCGAATGTTGGGTTTTGCCAATTAATTTTATTTTATAATGTTATAACTTGTTAAGCAATCCAAATATCGTGTATCGTGTAACTCGGTAAATATTAATATACTATTTACATTTTTAACTATTAAGTATATTGATTGATATCTTTGCTGGTAATGTTTTTTTCAAATTTAGTAACGTTAAAAAACTGGAAAAATGAAAGATTTGAATGCATTTTTGGTTGAAAATAATGATTGCAATACGTGAACTCAATTCCTTATTTTCGGTAACTTCATTTGTATTGGGGAAAGTAGTATAGTATAGTAGAAAATATAAATGCCCGAATTCGGGTAAAATCGTCCAAGTATGTTTTCGTGGCTCGAGAAGAGCTAGGAGAGAAGGCAACGTCATCGAGTCGTCGTTTTGTAGAACTCCATTTCCGTTGCTGGTGTAGGAACTTGAGTCTTGAACATATCGGCAGAGAAGCTTACATTATAAAACGTGGTGTAACAACAGGGAAGGAGAAACTGAGTCTCCTTCTTCGGTTCTTTTGGTTAGAAAAAAAGCCCCAGAAAATCGATAAACCTTCTGACATCTTTTCATTTACTTTAGAAATATAATTCAACCACAGAGCGTTATTGTGGACGTTAAAATTAAGGTTACTTTCATTTCTAGGGCTTTCTCCAACTCCAACCTCTGTCATTAAGCAAACATTTACTATATTTGGAATTATACTCAACCTCAACTCAATGTCATTTGGATACGTACACGGACACATTTGTTATGCTACAATTTAACCACTTTCCTTCATTATGTAAAAATCTCTATGTATAGTTTCCCTTTTGCATTTCCCATCATTTCTCCAGTTTCTTTCATTTCCAACTTTGGAATTTACCATTTACATGTTAAATGAGATTATAGCCTCTGGCATGTATTCATAATTTAGGAAGTTGTTAGAAAACTTATTTCCGTGTATAAAAATGCATACAAATTAAATAATGATGCGAGTTACATACTTGATATTTACAATTCAATACTTCCAAATTAAATGAAATGTTTTCCCGGAGCATACAAAAGGTAATTTGTGAAATTGGTATATCAAGCTAAATGTTTTTAAGCTAATAAATGAAGTGGTTTGAATTTTTTTTCTTTAATAGCAGTATCAACTGAAAAACTGTACGATTAAGAAATATTGATATCAAATGGAAACTCAAGATTTATATTTAACTAAGGTCAGAGTCAGAGAGTAAACAAACAATGATATAAATTTACATAATCGTTTGTAAGATCAACAATTGATATTGATTTTAAGAAATAAAATAAATCATTGTGGAACCGACGCATCAAGGTAGCGTACGCTGCATGGATCATCAAATTTGATCTTGAAAACGTTAAGCGAATGATTACCTGAAAGTCATAAGTCAATTCCCGTAGTCATATGATAGAATGAAATTACAAAATACTCATTATTTGATTGGAACTGTAATTTACAATATTTTAACGTTTGATTTGATCCAAGAACTGTTTCTGGATACCCAGTTTCCATAAATAAAACTTCAAACGGTTCCACAGATAAGACTTAAGCTACTTAATAATACGTCCTGGGTTATTACATTAACGGCCCTTCTCTTGCTGAAGTAAATTTAAATTGGATATATTTCGGTATTTTGATTTTATAAAATATTTCAAGTCCTATATTTAATGGTAAGTAAATTGATTGAAAAACATTACAGATATAGCTCCGACTTAAACAAAATTTACATGTGCATATACTATACTATATTATACTGTGTATTATCCCCATGATGATTTGTGCAAAATGAAGCGTCACACCCTATATATTTTTGGTAATATTTAAGCTTTAGCCAAAATCTTAAATTTCCTCTCAGAAATTGTATTACATACTATTAGCTACAAGATACATTATTAAAGATTCTTCTTAAGTTGTATATTTAACTTTAGTTTTTTAAATCATTGTATTTAACGGAAAAGTTTGTAGAGTGTTTGAGTACAATGAAAGGAACATAAATAGTTTATTATAACTAGTTTTTCATTTTCTTCATTCGGTGGTTTGAAGATTTTGTTGAGGGTTGTCCCTTAGCAGCATTTCTTTTCATATAGGAAATAAGTAAATACATCAGAGTAGTATTCGTTGTAAAGAAGAAAGAAGGCAACCCCGAAAAGTAAGTTTGGTTTTGCCCTGTGATATAATATTGAATCGCATCCTTGAAGAAGCAAGTAACAGAAAACAAAACTCAGTTCAGGATTGCCACTCTGAAAGGACGCATGTAAAACTCTTCTCATGCATCTTTTTTCTTGTTCTTTCATTAAGAATCTTTTCAAGTGAAGGGATTCTTCTTTGGCTGTGCATTGGATCATTCAAAGTTATATCTTCCGTAGATTGTTCCCTCATAATTGTGTCTTCTCTAATATCTGTAAATCACTCAAAAAGAGTTTAACATTAAATTGGATTATAATAACAGTTCTCTGAAGAAAAAAGAGTTCTTCACTGAATTCTACTTCTGAATGTAAAATCGTACTAAAGCATATTCAGATTAATATTGTGGGAATTAAAAAGAATTTAGCTGGAGTTAATAAGGTTCAAGTAGAAAGTAGAAAGTGTTTCGCAACAATAAAAGTAAAGAAAAGGATTAAAATTACTTTTCATACACGCATTCTCATCAAACAAATAAAGATTAAGATTACAATTTCGGCAGTAGGAATAAAAATAACCCTATGTAAGGAAAGAATAACGTGCACTAGACCCCACATAAAATAATACACTATCATGTAAATTAATAGTAAAGGAGTGAGTAGCTACAAAAGAAGTAAAGTTGATTAAACAGCAGAGAAACATATTCATTAGTGTACATGTGAAATTATCGTAAAATATAAATAAATGCATATGAAAATGATTCCATTTTAAGGCAAGTGATGTTAAGAGGAGTGATTTTTTGTGATATCCCATTCAGTGGGGGGTTCTCGGATTTCTTCCAAAATGTTTAAAAGTACTTAAAAATTGTAAATTTGGAAGTACAAACAACAAATTCTCATATAAAATGATACGGAATTCAATCATGTTTCGAGATTACATTCTTCTTCTACTGGGTAAGAATTAAATTGCTTCTTTAAAAAGTTTGTTGTACTAGATTTTAGATTTGTTTAAATCAGATTGTGAGGACATTTTTGAGTTAATTAGGTTGAGAACAAGTGGGGATCATTTATCCTTGTCGTTATATCATACCACCACTATAGCACCCTGTATTATGATCATAAAGTTGAATTAAAACCCTTTCCTGCTTGTATTTAATCTTATCAATGTAATCATTTAAACTAAACTAAAGATTTAAACAGCTCTAGAAAGAGCTTAGTAATTTGACAATGAATAAGTTAAATTTCATTATCATCACATGGGAAATGCGGTAAATCAATGCAATGCAAAACTACGATGAAAATTGCCAAAACACAAAAGATTAGTGAAAAATAAAAAAAGTTGTCGGAAGTTGGTATCCATGATTTTTATGCACTATGAGTAAATAATGGTATTCAATTTGCATTCATGGACTACGGCATTTAAATTAATCTGCTTATAATCCAAACCCGCACCGGATAATATCATATCGTGTAAAAGGCAATTCAGACACCTAAGGCAAAACAATTTTCTCCTTGATATATGCTTGTGCTTGTGTGACAGACTTTCATAGACAAAAACAAAATTCAATTTATAACAGAAAAAGCAGCAGAGGGCTAGCAAAATTCCATTCTAACACTAACAAGTAATGAAAAGCAAACGCTGTCATTAATCAGTTGAAAATAAGCACATTATTTCATTTCAGTTAGGATTCTTTTTTCTTTGGCAAAATTATACTGCTATGCCAATATGAATATAAATATCTTGTATATGGTCTTAACATCAAAGTTTTGGCTTTAAAGAATAAAGACTAGCTATAATGAGGAAGCCCTGGCGTGTTTCATCTAAATAAATGATTTTAAATGTTGCTGAATCTGCTGAAGATGAATATGAGCTTTGAAAAAATCTAAAACTCATCATATTCCTTCTTTAATATTAATGCAAAAAGATCTGTTATTATTATTATTCGCGACCACTGTTCTATAACCCGTGTGCTAAATACAAACTATAAAATTGAACTAACTAACCATTCAACCCACCGCAATGGAAGCTAATTTGAATTCTAAAAATATCCGGAACAGTGGTAGTATAAGTTAAGTATTATGTGCGAGCATCTTTAGAGGAACGTTAACTATTTTTATGTACAGTTTGTTTGTAAAGAGCTTTCGTCTGACAGCTAGTTTATTAATCATAGCACAGACCAGCAACTATGAATCCTTTTAGTTAAATTATGAATGAAAAGAGGAAGTAAAAAATGTATATGGTTATTCATTTTATAATATTCAATGAATTCTAATACAAAGATGTACTTTTTGGTTTTGGCTGGGAAACATAATTGATGACAGTTGAAGAATTCTTCATAAGGAAGTTGTAAATGGTCATAATATATTTAACTGATTGAGTTTAACTGGAATTGAGAATACTTTATAAATAATATAGTATAATGTGTAATAATATAGAAAATGTGTCTTGATATCTGCGTATCGAAATCAAGTTCAAATGCCTTTGAAAGCAATATTTATAATAATGAGACGTATTTTTATTTCAACAAGAGAAAAGTAATTTGTTAGAAGCTAATTAAACTGAGTGAGATCTTATTGAGTTGTCAGTATAGTTGATATCGTATTACCATCTAAAATACCGTTTAGTAATGTCAAAATATTTTAATTTAATAAAACTCATATACGATGATAAAAGTATTATGAAATTTCTATTTTATCTCTAAATAAACATCATGTTGACATCTTGAACAAAAAATGATTTTGAAATTCAATACTCATTTTTTTATATATTCAAATCATCTTGAGTAATTGAATCGGTGCAGTTGTTCTTTTCCAGTTGACAGCGACAAAACCAAACATGATACTAAAGTCATTATATGAATAATAACAACGCATAAACCTTATTTAAAGAACAATTGACCTGAAATAAAATAAACACTTACAATAACAATCATACAATTCAGAATGTAACTGAATTATTTGCAAATGTATATTTTGGTATACATATTTATATTTATAAAGAAAGAAAAACAGTGCATGGGGCTGAGAGGAGTTAAAAATGAAAAGAAATGAATAGGTCATTAAAATGAAATTATGAGTCTCCGCATGTGTGTGGACATAAAGGGAACTTTCTCATCATCATCATTGGAGTGAAAAAATAGATAATGTATTTTAGATCACATCTGTTTAATTCAGTGATGTCGGCTCTCAGTTGTTCCATCCGTTTTTATATTGTCATTTAGACGAGAGACAGTGAACGAATGTGTCCCTTTTTGAGAGTGGCACTTTGATAAGCTATATGTAAGTGCTTCTAGTCACCCACCACAATACTATGCAATGAAAATGAAAGCCATGGCATTTCCTTCTCTGCTCTTAAGCTTTTATTGTGTCTGTTCACTTGTGTAGCCTTAAATGCATGTGGCAGGAGGATAGAAGTGCTGCCGGGATGGATTATTCTTCTAATGAACTAGAGTAGTGTAGATATGTTTTGTGAAAGTATTCCTTGGAGAATTCTATTCGGTTGAGAAAATACATGAGATCACTGCAAAAATAAAATAACATTCGCTTACGGCTTTACTTGTCTTTCTCATCATGAGGAGAGTACTCTCATAAATGACACAACAAAACAACCAACGGATTTCTAATCAAAAACGGAAAATTATACTTATAACATCGCATTCATAATTTATTATACATTCTGTTCTTCTGATTAGAAACATAACATTTTTATAAATTCTGTGTTATTAGATAGACACCCACCAAAACTAGAGAACAAATTACATAAAATATTATTTGCAATCATTTCTTCTCTTTGTAAATCCATTTATCAAAGTTTATCAAAATGAATACATTTGATAGCATTAAAAATGTACAGCAGTCATATGAAATGTAAATCCTTTTTACTTTTAAGTCATTGTAATCTTGTGGTGTTGCCGTATTATTTCCATTTTAATCGACATGTCTTTGTAATGTGGGGTGGTGTTGGACTCCCATTGTGGCTGTATCATGGGCCAAATGGGAGTGAAAGTAGAGAACAGTGTTTTCATATCATGAATCTGACAGATGAATGATTTGATACATTTGTTGGGAAATTATTAAAATCTTCTCATCTCATGGGTTATATCACAACAACTCAAAATTATACTAGTTGTTCATATTCATATATCATAAATGGATTAGTAAAATTAAAAGTAATTTTCCACATGCACAACATCAGATCCCTGCAGAAGCGGAAAAATTCTAAGGCAATATGATAAATTTCATTAAATTTCATTCTTCCAATGATTGTTGTTGTTGTAGTTTATATTATCAATAATCTACTCATTCAATCCAAAAAGGTTCTATGGATTGATTGAATGAAAATATATTTAAATTAAAAACACTAGTGAGAAAGAAATCAGAGAAACGGATTGTGAATCACGTATTTAATATCATATACATGAAATTAAATAGAAACAAAATATTATGCCAACATATTCTTTTTTTAAGTATTCTTTTAATGTAATGTTCTCATGCGAATAAAAGGAAACAACTTGTTTTCTGCTGAAGAAAGGAAGGATTCATTGAGAAATGGCATTATTTCCATGTCACATGGGACCATTGAAAGTTGTACATATAGTAGTATCTTATTGTGCTGACAAAATGTTGTGAGTAGAAATATGAGATTGTGTCCATGTTCATCCACAGCAGATGACCAACAAGAAATTCTAAGCTGTGGAATAATATAGAATCTATTACCATCTCTACACGTATTATATACATCGTCCCATTATTATCCTCGATACACAACTC
>JAQFZB010000742.1:0-10978 GCA_034695165.1 Desoria trispinata | reverse complement strand
GCAAGACATAGCTTGAAAAATACAATTTAAAATATTCTAATTATATAGTAAATCAAGCACAAAATGGTTATTTTATGAAATGTTGTATAATAAGTTGTGATGAATCCGTGATTCACGAGAAAGATAAAAAGGATTTGCAAAGTATTAGAAATGAACATTATTAGAGTAATATAATTGGCTTATCAGCTAACTAAACTCAATTTGAACTCCATGAATTGTAACATATGAATAGTATCAAGATTTCATTTCGATGATTCAGATATTTATTTGTTAAATTTAAGATTCCTTTGGGGTATAATATGAGGATGTTTATAGTCAATAAGATTTTTTCACTTCTTAATAAATAATATTAATAAATTAATTTCAATATGACATGTTCCATAACGGTAAAAACTAATTTTCCAGTTTTAACTTTTCTTAATTCATACAATGATCTTATTCCTTACGATAAAATTGTTGTGTATTTATCATTACTTAAGTTCATTCCTATTATCCCCATCCTCTCTGCTACAGGCACCCACAATTCTCTTCTTCTCTCTCTCATCATTTTGTTATATTCGTAGCATTCTCTCTCATTCTTCAGTTTTATCACAAACCAATAACTGATAATATTTAAATACAATGGGCGTACTCACACTACGTCTTATACTCCGCAAACGTCGCTTCGCAACTTAATTTCATTCATAAAAATTTTTTCATGAATGAAATTAAGTTGCGAAGCGACGTTTGCGGAGTATAAGACGTCAGTGTGAGTACGCCCAATGAAAATCTGAATTCAGTAGCAATGAAATTCGAAAATATATAAATATAACGTATTATACTATGGACCATTATATTCATTAGTCCATTAATGCTTGATTTTCATTTTTTCAATTTGATATATACTGTTTAAATGATTTTTATTTTAATATTCTCTTTACTTGTATTTTTACTTTCTAGCTGTGTTTTTATTCTTTTGAATTTTATATTTAACGTTGTTAGATTATTGCGTGTGAGCTTTGTCCTTGTTCCTTACTAATCTCTTCTTCTTTCTTACGCATGCAGCTTATGATTCCCCTGTTTTATTGCTCTGTTTTTTGTAGTAGTAGTGTGTGGTGGTTGTGGCTGTTTTCCTCATTCACTATTTTCTGCCTCTTCTTCACCGCCGCCATCGTTTCATTTCAACTCCACCACATTCTTCTTCTTCTCCTACAACAGAAACTAAAACGCAATTTAATTTAAAGGAAATTAATTCTTACTGCGGTATTACCATTAACTGGAGAGCACCAAATGTTTACAATCATATAGTTCAGGTTGAACATCATTGTTTGGAGAAATAGGTGAGGAATACAATAAAATACATATAAAAATATCATAAAATAAAGATATCAATATCAATTAAATTGTAGAAGAGAAACAATATGAATTTCGAAGAAGAAAAGGAGCCTCTGGCACCCGATATCCAAGTCCCATCTCATGTTCAATCGCTGGATCATAAAGATGAAAAGGTCAAAACCGAAACGGAAAACAACGCAACAAACGCAAATTATCAATGGCACAGGTAAAATTGTAAATTAATTAAAATTAGAAATAGTAATTAAAGTTACGTAATGTAATACATGATTTATATTTATAGATGCATTTCATGTTCCGTTGCTGTTCTTCCAAGTACATTTCTCATGGCACAGCATTTACTCAAAGTCCACAATTTAGATTTCTCCGAAACCTTTGAGCCCATGCCTATAACCAGGTAATTAATTAATAATTAATTAATCATGTTCATTAATTAATTTATGACTCAATTAAAAAAAACAACTGTAACTGCTCCTGCAGTGATTCGTCAACATTAGTAATGAAATTACGTCCGGGATTTGCGGAGAAGATGGATTTTAAACCCCTTTATGTGAACATTGAAAGACTTCCAAAGGACAAAACCAAATGGCCCTGCCACAATGATGGACTAACGATACAGAAAATACAATCACATGTGGAAATTAACGTAGATACACTATAAATTTTTAATTTTAATTAGTTTACATAATTAATTATAAATCATTAATATTCATAGGCTGAAATAAATTTCGATGACGAACCTCAGCCTGGACCGTCGACATCTTTCTCAGGCATAGCCAGTAACTGTCAGGTTGTGGTGAAAACCGAAGAAGGACTGGACATGCATCAATGCCCCATTTGTTCTATTCTCTCTACTACAAAATCTAATTTGAATGTCCACATGAAAGCACATGGGACAAACTTTATTTGTCCGTATTGTTCCATTGGATTCAATTTCATTAATTCACTTACTAAACATGAGAAGACAGCACATTGGGATCTAATTAAGGAGGGATTCACTTGTGACATATGCTCTAATATTGCACCAACTCTAGCTCATCTTCAACAACATAAGGCGCGTCATAAGAAGGTTTTGGCTGCTGAGAGGGAGAATGGACAAGCTCCAGCTGATTCTTCAGGAGTAAATGATGACAGTTTAAATATTACGGTATTTGCTTTACCTACTTGTAAATTAGGGAAGTCGAAGTCCCTCTAACAATCTTTGTATCTTCTCATACAATTATTATACACTTTCAGAATGGAGAACCGGTAGACGAATCACTGGAGGAAAATGGTATCCTGCAAGAAGCAGCAGCAGAGGTTATAAAATGTCCCATATGTCCCCTGACTTTCACATCGCGACCATCTCTTTCAATCCATAAATACATACATGGAACAGCCTTCATATGCAATTATTGTCCAGTTGGATTCAACTTTCTTAATTCACTTCATAAACATGAAAAATCTTTCCATTGGGATGAAATAAAGGATGGATTCAGCTGTGACTTTTGTTCCAAGCTCCTTCCAACCCTAACTCATCTTAAACAACATAGGAATGAACGTCATAGCAAAGCTCTAGCTGCTGTTGCGGCTGCAGAGGCTTTGGCACTGGAAAAGGAGAATACTTCTATAGAATTGAATACAAGGACTGATGAGGATTTAAATATTCCCGAATCAGATTCAGAAACCACAAAAAATGAAAACGACGTTGAACAATTTCCATACGTAGACGATGGGAGTAATAAATGTCATGAATGTACTCTCGTTTTTACAACAAGAGGAAATCTAGAAGCCCATAGAAAACGTCATGGAACAGCCTTCATATGCAATTATTGTCCAGTTGGATTCAATTTTCTTAATTCACTTCTTAAACATGAAAAATATTTCCATTGGGATGAAATAAAGGATGGATTCAGCTGTGATTTTTGTTCCAAGCTCCTTCCAACCCTAACTCATCTTAAACAACATAGGAATGAAAGTCATAGCAAAGCTCTAGCTGCTGTTGCGGCTGCAGAGGCTTTGGCACTGAAGAAGGAGAGCTGTTCCGGCGAATTGAATACAAGGGCTGAGGAGGATTTAAATAGTGTCGAATCAGATTCAGAAACCACAATAAAATGTCATGAATGTAATCTCGTTTTTAGAACGGGACAGCATCTAAGAGACCATAGAAAACGTCATGGAACTGCTTTCAAATGTCAGTATTGTCCAATTGGATTCAATTTCCTGCTGTCTCTTCACAAACATCAGAAAATCAATCATTGGGATCTCATCTCTGAGGGATTCCCTTGCGCCCAATGTTCCAAAGTCCCGCCAACTCTATATCATCTGGAACAACACGTTAGTAAGCGACACAAAACATCAACAACTTCTACCCCAACTACAACTACTGGTGGGGAAGAAAGCTTCAGTTTGGTGAATAGCGCCTGCTCATGTCCAGAATGTGGTGCTCTTCTGAAGAACAAATATAGTCTTGAAAAACATTTAGAAGTACATGGGGAAGATTTCCCTTGTCCACATTGTCCCACTGGATTCCAAAATGAAAAGTCCCTCAATCGCCATATTAAACTGATGCACGAAGATATACAAGTAAAAGTAAATTACTCCTGTGCCGATTGTCAACTTGATTTCAAGAACAAGCATTATCTAAAACAACATTTGCGTACTCACGGTACTGATTTCCCCTGTTGGGATTGCTCCGTTGGGTTCAAATTCATCAACATGCTCACCGTGCATCGCCGTAAACTTCATCCAGATAAACCCCCGAAGGCTCCATTGGTATGTGTTGAATGTGATGGCTGGAGTTTCACACATGGGCAAATCCTACGGAAACATAAGAGGCTACATGGCTCAGAATTCCTTTGTCCTGATTGTCCCACTGGATTCAAGTATGAAAATGTCCTTAAAATTCATCGAAGGAAAGCTCATGGATTCGAAGGAGGATACAAACCCAAATCTGAAAGGAGGACCCCTGTTGAAATTGAAAATTTAAATCCGGAAAATGAATGTTTCGAATGCCACGTTAAATTCAAGGATAAATATTCCCTCAATGCACATGCTAAACGTCACGGAACTAAATTTCCATGTCCATATTGTCCCGCAGGATTTAAATTTGTCAATCTTTTAACACGACATAAGAAGAAAGCTCACAAAGGGAATTCTAAATTCAAGTGCCATATTTGTGGAGAAGCTTACAAGAACAAGTATCTCTTTGATCGTCATGTTGATAGTCATGGGGATGCCTTCATTTGTCCTCATTGTCCCCTTCAGAAACCACCCATTGGATTCAAAGATAATGCTACCCTTAATTTACATCTCTGTAAACTACACAAAGACCGTGTCTACAATAAAGAGAACAAATGCTTCGAATGTGGAAAGAAATTCAAGGATAAATATGTCCTCAATAGTCATTCGAAGAAACACGGCGTGGAATTTATGTGCGCCCATTGTCCCGCTGGATTTAAGACTGAACAGATGAGATCAAGCCATATAAATGAGCTTCATAAGGAGCTACTTCCCATAAATCCGGACAATGAATGTGGAGAATGTGGGAAGAAATTCAGAGATCGTCATTCTCTCATTACACATGGGAAGAAACATGGAACTGAATTCTTATGCCCGTATTGTAAAGTGGGATACAATACGGAAAATGGACTTAGTTTCCATATCACGAGAGCACATCAAGACCAATGTCAAGGGGAAGATGCCATTTGTCCTGACCCCCATTGTGGGAAGAAATTCAGGGATAAATATTCTCTCAAACACCATGTACTTAAGCACGGGTCTGAATTTCCATGTTCTTATTGTCCCACGGGATTCAAGACAGAGAATATGCTTAGTATGCATTTGAATTCTAAACATCCAGAAGAAAGTCAGGATGGGCAAGGACAAGTATATCCATGTCCAGAATGTGGAGCACATTTTAAAAGTTCCCAGACTGTAAGGAGACATTTGCAGCTGCATGGGAAAGAATTTCCATGCCCTCATTGTTCCACTGGATTCAAGTATAAGAATATTCTGGGAATGCATCTCAAGAAAATGCACCCAGATTTAGCTACAGCTGCTAATGCAAAACATGGCGTTTTTAAATGTGATGAATGTGGGGCCGTTCTAAAGACTGCTACTGGTCTCAATACACATATTAATAGTCACGGGAGCGAGTTTCAATGCCAGGAGTGTCCAACGGGATTCAAGTTCGAGAATGGACTCACTATGCACTACAGGAAGATGCATTACATGGAAGGTACAATATTTAAAACAAACTATAAAATATAAAAGATTTTAAATGTTTCGGACCATTTTAGAATTTTGACTATTTTAATGATTTTGATAGGACTTGGCAAAAAATTCAAAACTTGTCAAGATTGTGGAGGTGAATTTAAAACAGACACATACGAAGCACATCTAGAACAACATGGGACTGAATTCATGTGTTTGGAATGCCCTGCTGGTTTCAGCACAGAACATTATTTAAGAAGACATATAAGGAAAATGCATTCAACTTATCAAGGATACTCTGAAGCACATGGACATTTCGATGCTAAATTTGGCGTTGGAGTTTGTCCACATTGTGGGGATATGTTTAATGCTATAGATATTCTGCAGGTATTTATATCAATTGAAGGTAATAAGTCCCATTTATACTTTAATATTGCTGCATAGGTTCACATGAACGGCCACGGACCCCAATGTCCTTGTCCGGAATGTCCAGCAACATTCAAACACATCAATGGTGTTACAATCCATAGATCTCGAATGCATTCAACTAAAATCAATTTAAAATTCCATTGTGCAAATTGTCCCAAACGATTCTCGACACTTCCACAACGTCGTTTCCATAAAGAAAAGGTCCATCGAATCAAAGGTAACAACAATTGCCCCACAATTACAGATTCTATTCCTGAAATTGACCCTGAAATTCCAGATGCAGCTCCAGGACCACCTCCAGTTTTAATTGCAAGGACAACTGCATCATCCCCAACACCAAAGGTTCCTATTATTTCTACGCCAGCACAACCACAAAGATATAAATGTAATCAATGTGACGCTGAATTCAAAGCAATTGCTAATCTCAAGCGGCATAAGATCCTCCATCGTTCTGGATTAAATCTGAAATACAAATGTACACTGTGTCCTTCCGTATTTGCCCTCAGGTATTCCCTAACCGTTCATATGAAGAATGTCCATGAATCTCAGAAACCGAAGGGATCAGTTCCAGGAGTGGTACCGAAAACAAAATCTAAAAAATGTGAACACTGTTCAAAAGAATTCCTCCACCAATTTGCTCTTCAGCGACATAAAATCGTTTTCCATAAAATGGACAGACTACAAACCCAAGCCCAGGGAGTCCCAGCGATAGAGTTTGTGGACAATTTTCAAAAGATAGAGTTTGTAAATGTCAACGTCACCCCCACCCTAGGACAAGGGGAGAAGGATGAAGAGGAGATTGAAATGATACTTCCATTTGAAGAGGAGGAAATGGAATATGATCCTCTGGGAGATACAGATAAGGCTGAAGACGATGAAGATGTTCAGGGTCCAATGATAAATATTATCAAATCAGAGTTAATGATAGATTAGATACATATTCCTATTTATAGATATTTATAAAAGATTTATCTGTACGGGATTTTATTAGAGCTATTTTGTATTTTATATTAAAGAGCACACTATTTATTCTAATAAAAATTATAAATTTACAATAATTGTTTTTGTATCGCAAGTCAGATTCCAGGAAATCGTTTATTTTTCTGAGCATTGGCATTAGTCTCCATAAGTTATAGAAATACAAAGAAACTAAAGGCCATGTTCTGGTGGTCGTCGGAATTTAGTCCTATACTGTAGAAGGATTTTGAACTGAATCAGGAGCTTCCCTTCTCAAAGTAAACTCATATGAACAAAGAAGCCACTTCTTATTTAAGTTACTTCTTATGAATTGTTTACATTTCCTGGTTAAATTCCTTTTACTCTCATAATTCAATTTCCATACACAAAAGCTATTGATATTGAACTTGACACTCGATTACATGGCCGATGGCCACTTAATAATATTGGCATCAGTTGCCTGTACATTAAAATTAAAGCAACTACTTTGGATTGTTTTAGACTTTGGTTCCTCTCATTGTAATTGGAATATTTATTGAATTACTTTTAGCATCACTAAAATACCAGAACGTTTTCTTTTTCCCCATCCCATGTTGTCAATGTGGTGTCACAGGATGTTTCTAAGAAAATAATTCCGACATGATTTAAAATATACGGCATTATTTTATTAGAAGCATATTTAATTGCACTGCGTATTGCACATATTTAAACACAGAAATCACATTTAATTCCAATATATATTTTTTCTCCCATTTCCTGTATAAATTCCGGGTATTGTTTTCAATTTCAAGCAAATAATGTTTTTAATTCAATTACCATACCACAATTAATTGCCCGTTTCATAAGTAATTGACATTAACGTTACCGTTCCGTATCCACCGTATTCCTTTATCTGATTTCATTGTATCAGGATCGATATTCTATAAAAAATAAAAATAAGTAAAATGCATCATTTTTCACAATTTTACATACTATTGGGAATTTTATTTCCTGTTTTTTTAATTGGTTTGTGAATTTTGTAAATTGTTTACGCATAAAAGAGATATAATAAAATATGACATATCCAGGTATAGCCCAATACCTCTCCAAACTCTAAAAAATTAAAATTTTGGCATTTTGGAATCTGGTGGCCCTTGGCAACGACAAGACAATTGAGAATGACATTTTTCTTATCTAAAATTTTAATTTTATGAGAATTTGGTGAGGTATTGGCCTACCTGGAGTTACCTTGATATTTATTTTTTTATCTCTTTTTAAGCTTCTGTGGGTGGGCAGGATTGTGGCATTAAACCTGGTTGGCATAAGATGCATAAAAATTCCAAATACGTATTTGCAAACATAAGTTATAAAGATATACCGTTTTTAACAATGGAAAATGCAAATAAACGTTGTACGGATAATAACTTCGAACCGATTACCCTCACCAGTCGCGTCGATTTAAAATCGATCCAGGAGTATTATCGGGATTTGGCTAGAAGTAAGAATTTTCATTTCTTCCTGAGATGGGGGTTTATGAAAAAGGTTGATTTATTTAAAGATGTACATTCTATTTTAGGAGGATTTTGTCAGGTTCTTCAGCCATGCTAATATACCCACAATTATATATTTTAAGAGTCTACGGCCGGGAAAACTAAATGATGACGCCTAAAACTAATTTTAAACATAAAATTAGAAGCGTTATATTGTTTATACTTACTATGGTTTTCATCATATGCATGTGGCTTCTTAAAATATAAAAATATAAATGACTCAACGCTAGAGTAGTCTAAATAATAAATGTTTAAAAATTTTGAAAAGGTCTGTAGGACAGGTACGCAAATAAAGCTGGATGCAAGCACAAATAGCTTGAGAGATAAAACACCAGGATCTGATCCGTTCCTTATTTTTTCCAGGGGTGAACCAAATGGTCCTGTGGTACGAAAATTTAATTCAAATTTAAATTAACTTAAATTTAAATATAATTGTCATATTAAAATTTAAAAATAATATGTATTTATATTTATTCTAGACGGACGATGTAGCTGTACTGGAGCTACAATCTGATGTCATTGAGGGGAATGATCATTTAACTCTTGTAGCTGCTGATTGGGGAATTGGAATCGTCTCCGATTGGATTCCTGCCTGTCAGTTACCATCAAACTCTGACTGTTTCAAAGCGTCTGCCGAAGGTTCAACGACGAAACGCCTTTGAATTAGATAAACAATGCTATTTAAAAAATAAATTAATTAATTTGCCTATAGAAACGTCTCGAGAAAGAAAGAAAATCACATTAAAGACTTATTATGTGGATATAGGGGCATCATTAACGTACTACTGGGCAATTACAAATAGACCTGTAAGTATACATGGGGACTAATTTAATAAATAATTAACATTTTACATGTCATCATCCGCCCAACAGACAAGTCTCCAAAAGGCCAAAGAATTATGCCAAGGGAAGTCTCCAGTGGGTATCACAGATGATAAATATGGATGGACTTTAATTAATCATCAGGATACACTTGAAGTGGACTTGAAAAAAGACAATGAAAATTTAGATGTGTATGATATGCTATTTGATTATTTTGATTTTAATCGCTACTCCACAAGATCTCCATGGTGGGTTGGAAATTTCCACCAAAAACTATTCGAAATTCATAATAAAGGTTCGCCTCAATCTTATTTTTCACTTGAAACACACACTAACCCTTTTATAATACGGGGGACTGCATTTGGACTTTGTGTACATAAAATACCAAAGCATTGTTAAGGTGATTGTTGAAATTAATTGTTGTTATAAAATGAAATTTAGCTGCACAGTAATTCTTACGAATGATTTTTGTAAATAACGTTAATTTTATCATTAATTAAATGATTTTTCTATCGTATGGGTATCATGTCTCAAAGTGTTGTTATTTATATTTAATTGCCCTTCATCGAATTTAACAAAGAATTTAATTAAAAAATAGTTAATTTAATCCCAACATAAATTTTTTGTTGCTATTTCCTGCTTAAATTAAGGGTACTATTTTTCCGGGACCTAATCTAGAAGAAATGTGCGATGGGAAATAGCCGATCACCACCCAATGCCAAACAATTATTAGAATATACCGCAAGCCCCGAAATATCATGCTAACAGATTTATTTTTCAAGAGTTTATACTGTTGTAGTTTAAAATTATCAAATTTCTTCTGCATCCCCTTCACAATGTCCAAACCAATGACAAGGGAAAGATGTCATTTCTCCTGATCCCTAAGGGTTGTTTTTATAATGTAAATCAGATTCCAGGAAATCGTTTAACATTGGAATAAGTTATGGAAAGAAACTAAAGGCCATGTTCTGGTGGTCGTCGGAATTTAGTCCTATTCTGTAGAAGGATTTTGAACTGAATCAGGAGCTTCCCATCTCAAAGTAAACTCATATGAACAAAGATGTCAACAACAGTCTTTGCTTCTTATGAATTGTTTACATTTCCTGGTTAAATTTCTCTTACTCTCATAATTCAATTTCCATACACAAAGCTATTGCTATTGAACTTGACACTCGATTCCATGGTCACTTAAAAATATTGGCATCAGTTGCTTTGAATTTTTGTCTCATTGTTATTGGTATATTTATTGAATTACTTTTAGCATCACTAATATATCAGCACGTTTTCTTATTCCCCATCCCATGTTGACAATGTGGTGTCAGAATGATTGCAAAAAAAATTCCTAATGAATATTTATTTCTATGACTAGGTTCAAAATACATGATTTAAAATTTACGGCATTATTTTATTAGAAGCATATTTAATTGCACTACTTGGCTTTGGAAACACATAAATCACATTTAATTCCCATATAATTTTTTGCTTCCATTTCCTGTATAAATTCCGGGTATTGATTTTAATTTAATTCAGTTAAAATACCACAAATAATGGCCCGTTTTATTAGCAAATATTGGCATTAACGTTACCGTTCTATATCCACCGTTATTTCTCTCACTGTATCGTAAAATTTGTAGATTAAAAATGTCTTCAAAACGTAAAATATAGGATCTCTGTTTTTGTTCTCGTTATTTTTCTAAAATTATAATTGTCCAATT
>JAQFZB010000741.1:0-10985 GCA_034695165.1 Desoria trispinata | reverse complement strand
TCATATCTTTAATCATGATTAATTTTCTATTAATTAATTTAAGTTGAATACTATTTACTCATGAAGATTTTACAAAAGCTTCGGTGGCCAAATTGTGTGTTGTCTTTGAGAGGGAATACAGCAGCATTTTTAAGTACAACACCAATCAAGAATAACAAGGACAGCATTGATTATTGCGTTGATTTAGTTCGGTGAGTTAATTGTTAAGTAATGATAGCAAACTAGGAGTTATTTTTTAATTAATCTTAATTAATAACACATCCACTACTTTTTTAGTACATTTATTTGAGTGGTACTATCATCAAAGCATGTTTAGCAATTTTAATTATCTAATCAACTAGAAAAAAACATACGGATACAAAGATTTCATAATTTGGGTTGATTAAATTAGGAGACATGATTACGAGACTTTCTTATGTACCCTTTTGATCCCTGACGCAAAGAAAAGAACAAAAGTAATGGCAGTCAGATCATTTAATACGGAAATTGCCATGATTCGGGATCAAGTTTCGCACAAGGATATAGGCGTAGCTAGATTAGCATTTTGGAGGGATGCCATTAATCAACTTTATCAAATGAAGAAGTCTGGAATTGTGGATTTGAAACATATTCAACGCCAACCAACAATTTTTGAACTAAGCAGAGTACTGATCAATGATCATTCATTGTTTCTAAATATAATCACTTGGTAGAATTATAATGAATTCTGTTTGAATATTTAATTAGGTCATAATTGAAGAGAACGTATCGAAAAAGTGGTTTACAAATTTATTGGACGGAAGGGAAAGAATGATGTCAGACGCTCCTTTCACAGATCTTGCAGATTTAGAAGCATATTGTGATCAGACTATGTCGTCTGTACTTTATATAATTTTTGAAATTTATGGTTCGTAAATCAATTTTGGATGGGTTTAATGGCAACGCATGAATCGATTTGGTTGTTTTATAGGAATTAAAAGTATTGATCTTGATCATGCAGCTAGTCATCTCGGAAAAGCTATTGGAATCAGTACATTTATTCGAAGTATTCCACATAATGCGAGTAATAGAAGAGTTTTCATTCCTCAGGAACTCGTAATAAAACACGGGGCTTCACAAGAAGATTTTATTAGAAATAAAAATAAGGAAAAGGTCAAAGAGATAATCTTTGAAGTGGCATCAAGAGCGCATATGCATTATGAGAAAGTAAGACAATGGCTTATGATTTTTTTAAGTAGCATAACGTTTTCTCATAATTGATTATAACCTTTTAGGCAAAATCGCTAAAGAGTACCATCGATAAAAAAGCACTTCCGGCTTTCATTGCTGGAGTGCCCTCAAGTGTATATCTTCAACGTTTACAACGTGTTGGATTTGATCCGTACGATCCGTCTCTAACAAAACGATATGGACTTCTTCCTTGGCATTTATTTTATAAAAATTTAACTAAATCCTATTACTAATAAAAAATTAAGGATTTCGTAGATAGAGTTTCAATCTGTTCACTATAAATAAGATGTAATTATTGTTGTGATTGAAAATAGAACTGAAATTAAAAAGCGATGGAAATATACAACCAATGTCAATATTGTCTTTCTTTAATTTGTTTTTCAATTTAACTATTTCAGCTACTGCGAATAATACTACGTGATTCATATCCAGCCTCCCCTGGCAAGCTCAACAATTATGGTGAAATCGAAATCATCTTTAGTTTATAAGAAACTGCTTCCAAGTGGTCTCACAGACAAAAACAACCTAACCCAAGGGGATTATGACAATTTAGTGCAATATATTAAAACGTCTTTTCCAAAGGCAACGTCTATGCAACGGGACATTGAACAGACCTTAAAACGGGTATGACTAATGACTACGCCATTTGCACTTTATTTCAAAGAATTTACTTCAAATTGAACAGTATTTTTTATGTATGTTTCCAGACATTTGTTTTTAACACCTCGTCTTCGAAAAAATTTAACCGATCATTTGCGATTGAAAAACGAGCTAGAAATAATAGATCCGAGGAGCAAAAGAAATCAAGAAGGTTAAAGGTTTCTGAAATTCCTCGACATATTTCGTACAACAAATTTTGTGGTTTACACACCCTTTGGAAGGAATACATCTCTGAATTAATCGGGTATTATTATTATGTGTAAAATTTATGTTATAATCGTCCAAAATATCTCAAGGTTCCATACTATATTTACCTTTGGACGTTTCAGAGAAACTGACAAAATTGAAGATATACAACAGAGACTTAATAAAGCTGATCTGCATGGTGCCGATATTCTGGTTACACATTCCAATTGCAAGGATTTTATTGGATTACAGGGAATCGTTATAAAAGAGACTAAAAATACGTTTGTCATCGTATCCCCTCAAAATGTTACTAAAAGTAAGTTGAACTAGAAATGAAGTCATCTTTATGATGGTATTTATTTATGAAGAAAATATATTATTACATTTTTTCTATCAGCAATACCGAAGCCGGAAGGTGAGTTTAAAATTAAAATTGGAGAGCTTCATGGATCAATAGTACTAGCAGGAAATTCTTTTTTGACGAGACCAGCGGAGAGAGCTAGCAAGAAAATAAAATCTTTTATGGAATTTGTGAGTCCAAAGGTTTATAAATCAACGCTTCGTTATACAAAGCATTAAAAATTGTAAAAACTAATGAAAATGTAAATAAAATATTAATGTATTTATTTGCACATCAGAAATAACGTCGTATTAACACAATATTTACAATTGATAATAATTATTAAATTTTATGTCGTAAAATAAGGTTGGAGAGGTTCTCCTACAATTTCTTCCAAAGCAAGTAAAAGTTTTTGGGTTTCCAATTCTACTTCAGGGTCGTCATCGTTCATAAGTTCAGCTAAAAATGGTACAGCAGGAGGTAACAGTGGCAGGAAATCCTTTGAAAGTTCATTTGCGATTGCAGCAAGAGTTGCCAAGATGTTTAATCTGACATGCTTGTTTGAATGACTTGATTTTAAGGATATTAACTCTATCAAGTGTTGCCAGCGATTCAAGTCATTGGTTGCAACTGCCAACTGAACAAGTGTGTCATTAAGAAGTTGAATATTAATATCTCCACTCAGGACAAAATCAGACTCCACCTTTAAAAATAGAATAAATTAGTTTCACTAACGGTAAACAGTATGACAATACATTATATGACTTGAATCTCAACTTACCAAATTAACTAAGGGCTGTATAATGGCGTTAAATCTGTCAGTCGTAACAAATCCTTCCTTATCGTTAGAAAATATATGGTAGAGAAATTTCACGATACTCTTCGTAAGAATAACGTCAATGTGAAGGACATCAATAGCTTTATTGATAACATAGCCAGCGAAAGTAACAAACAAACTTTTCAACCGTTCTGCAGCAGCAGCACTAAGCCTGGAAATAAAATTTATACTTATGTATTGTATTACGCAAAAGAAAACAAATAATTATAAAATATTTTTCCAACGTACTTGTAAAATGTAATCAGTCTAAAATTATTTCCGTCGGCCCAATCAAATATTTTGTGATAAAGTGGCCTAAAATGACTTTCAGACATTTTCAGGACGATTCCAGTTATCATACAATCCAATATGGCATCTTCTACGTCATCAACTAATGAATCGGTAACTCCGCTTTGTTTCTCACGGTATGCCAAAAAATCTTCCAAAAATGCATCTATAAGACTATTGATGTTGAGTGTAAAGTCAGGTTTCAATGTTTGAGTTAAAGAATCTTTCAGAATTCTGATCAAGCTGATAAGTCCCTTAGGATTTTTGGATAACTTGGCAAAAGATTCTCGTAGTGGGATCAAAATATTCCGAAGTGGTATTTTCAACGCAATCATTTTAAGAAGACTTTTAGATTTTTGCTCAAACACTTTGTTGCGATGATTTGCTTTATCTCCTTCTCCAAACGCAGTACTTATACTTAAGACCGCTACCAGAGATTTCCTCAGAAACTTCATCCCAACAAATGATCCCAAATGCTCAACCATTTTATTGAGACAAGTGATTGTACTAATGCAAAGAAGATGCGCTGTCATTGCTGAGTTTTCACTTTCATTTGATTTGGAAATATCATCATTAATTTCTTCCTGGTCAAAGTTGGTTTCAATGCTTTGTAATTTTGCGGATGCCCTAAATCCTTTAAGAATTGTACTGGAAACATCATTAAGATTCGGGAGAATAAGACTTTTTAGACAAAACAATTCGCTAAGACAAAGGATTGCTGATGCGGATAGTAATTTGTTCTTATGACATGCATGTTTGTTTGCAAGTTCAAAAACAGCAACAAATTCATCAGGTTGTTGAAGAGCCAAATGCTTAGAAAGTAGCTTAAGAGAAAAGAAGGCTGTTTGGACGAGTGTTGTCATTTCATCTGTGTCAGGTTCTGAATTTGCAATCTCTAGTAACAATGGTAGAAGATCCAGGAGATTTTTAACATCTCCAAACCATTCAACCTAAATATATATTTATAATTTATCAGTTTAGTCTTGAATGGCTTTTAGTAATTCAATTATTCATACCTTTTGTAATATTCTTTGATTTAACATTTCCAGGATTTTTCTCTTGATGGACGATTCCTCACGAACCAGAATTAATGCTGTAGCCTCGATAAAGTCAGTGGGATCTAGAGCAGCATTAACTTTATCAATGACATCCAGATTCCTATGCGCTATCAGTCTAAATAGTTTTTCTTCTTGTAACCCAACCACTTGTCGAGAAAGTAGTAAGCATTTCTCTAGCAAGGTGTCATATTCCAAAGATTCATTTGGGATGTTGGCAAACTGAAAAATAAATCCCGAATAAATTGTTTGCAAGGCAGCAGAGTGCAGAGTATAAGATAAATACAGGTCCAAGATTTGTTTACCTTGGTACAAATTTGTGCTACTAATTCCAAGACATAATTGACAACTATTAGAACATCCCGGAAAGATTCTTTTCGTACAAAATCCAATACAGATCGTTCCATAACATTTTGTCGTATTTTAAGTTTGTTAAATCCCTCATTAGTCATTTCTTCTGTATAAAAACAAAAACGAGAGTTATCACTGAACAACAATGATAGATAATTTTGGAAATAAAAACAAAGATTCCAAAAGCTGTTTACGTGAAAAAATTGGTAGAGAAATTAAGAAACCGTAAATTCGGCATACAGTCTTCAGTACAATATCTGGACCAAAATTCCACACTAAATCTACGGCAAGTTCCAAATCTGCATTAAGGTTACTCCTAAAAATAGTATTTAAGATATTTCGTGAGCGCACACCGTCAATAGTAACAGATTTAAAATCATACCGTTTTCTGTCCCTCTGCAATGCATTGTCGATTAAAATAATACAAAGCTGCCACATTGAATGTTCTGGATGCAAGGTTTGAACAAGTGACGTGAAGACAGGAAGTCGTCTATGGACTGGAATATCTTGTACAGCAGAGGTAAAGACGCGAAATATTCCAGCAGAAACATTTAGTTTATGCACACTGTCTTTTTCGGTACGAGCTAACGCTGGAATAATATTTATCACAGTCTGCTGAATGAGTTGGGTACTGTAAGCATCATCCTGACGTAAGATTGAATTTCCCATAAATGTAAAAAGACTCATAATGCCATGTAAAACTTGCTCCTGTAAATTTAGAGTTTGATTTTCACAATTTGATATAATACCACATACCAGATAGTTAAATTTTCATGATATTCAGTATGTAATAAATTACGTGAAAGCGGCTTGCAGCATAGTTCAATAAAATCAGAGCATGATGATGTGTTTGAGGATTTCTAGAGCACCGCAAACAATCAATGACGGTTTGGACGTCAAAGTTAACAAAATCTATAAACCATTATAATAATTACGATTTCAATTAAATCAAATCAATTTATCTTTTGGAGTTCAAAGTAGTAACCTTTCGAGTCGTGATCTGAATCCGGTTCTTCTTGACAGCACATTGTCAAAGACGTCAACACCAGTTGTTTTAAGTATTCAACAGAACTCTGTTCATCCAGTGATATGCATCTGCAATCAAATCAAAAGCAGATTAATAAAGAATAATTCACTTCATTAACGCTTGGCTTACTTATTCAAAATTTTGAACAATGACTGAATCAATTTAGTTTTGTTTATAAGTCTTTTCTTCCCCTGAATGAATTCAAGGACAATTTCAGAACGAAGAATCCAATCTAATTTATCGTCAGACTCCTTAGATTTGGCAACATCTTTTTTTGAAGTTTCACACTTTTGATTGTTTAATCCTTTTCGCTTTTCTAGCTCTAGAGTCTTCAAAAGCTCACTAGAAACAATAGATGCGTCCATTGTCCATTTCCGAACACAACGTAATACTGCAACTTTAATCTGAATGGACAATAAAATTATTGCAGCTGGTATGTATTCGTTACTGAAATATTATTTACCTCAGGAACCACACAATCTAAGGTCTTATCTATGAAAATTGACAGGATTTTCTTTTTTTGTATCATAGAGTAATTCTCGAATATTTCAGAATCAATTTTCTTCAAAATTGATTTACAAATTTCTTTGTGTTTTAAAGCAGCACTTAAGAGCTCCTCGTCAAATCGTCCATCGTACAGATTTAAAAGTTCAATTAGAAACTCTGAATTTTGATAGTTCTTGATCAATGACTTAGTTGTTGAGTAAAGTTCTTTGAACATCTAGAAATGGAATACCACAATTACACAACTGTAACTAAAGTGTATTTTACAAATAAATAATTAGCCATACGTAAGTTCCAGCTCCACTGCAAACCTGAATTAGTGCAATTTTTCTTGTTTCTGAAGATGTGGTTTGTATGGAACTTAGAATGTTTTTCATGATGTTAATTTCCTTATTTTCCAATGCAGGACCGATTATGAATTTCAAATGACTAAATAATCATGCAAATTTATGACAATCTACTTAATAGTAATACAAAAAAATTATCGTATTGAAACTTGCCCATTATCAGCGAGTATTTCCTTTTCATATTGCATAAGATACTTCACAAAATCGGAGAAAGATTTGTCTCCAAGATCAATTTCATTTAAAGATGTCAGTAGTGACAACGAAACTGCTCGGACTCGTTGAGAATCATCAGATAAGCAGAAGCTCAATAAGATTTCAAATAGATCCCAACCATGCAACAAGTTAGTATTTCGGGGAAAGGTCTTTGGTATTTTTGTTGAATCAGCATCCTTCCTCAAACTCTTTCTCGTAGTTCTAACCGGTTTGTCACATTCAACATCAATTAGTGTTGGATTCTTGTTGCTCAATAATACACTTGGATTTGATTTTATGAATGATCCAATAAGTTGAACAATGCGAATCAAAAAGAATTCAGCTTCATCCGTATCTTCAACTCCCAAACATTTTTGAGTGCAGGTTTCCTCAAGCATTCTTATCAAGAAAGCTAATTGATCATTCGACGATTTATAGCATACCTTGAAAATAAAATCATTAACTAAGTAAGACAGTATGAAATGAAAATAAACTTGTATATACCTTCAGGTATTGTTTTAAAAATTTCATAACCGTATCACGATTTTCCAAACGTTCAGCTTGTTTCAATACAAATTTTACAATCATATTCATCTTTTCAAATTCCTTTTTAGAAGTTTTGCATATCTTTGTCAAAATCAGCTCCAGGCTGACTTTTCCTTTTTTCTCGGCTGCAGAAACGCACTTTGAAAAGTTCAATTCATCAACTGGAAACGAAGTGCATTTAACAAATTCGGTCTACAAAGATAAATAAAAGAAAGCTTGTATATAGGGTAATCCGGGAACATTGATAACAACGGATGATAATATTAAATTCACATATGTCTCTTACGGTTTTTACTATAGAGGGTAGTTGATCAATTAAGTCTTTTGGTGGTAACATCAAACAAGCGAATGTTACTTGAATTGAATTTTCGAAATTTGAAAACAATTGCTTCCGATAATGTTCGTCCATTGTAGGCATTAGTCCAAATGACATTTTACAGAAATCTTGAATCGAGATGTCCTCCGAACACACTAAAAATGTGGTAGGTATAAGATAAAATCAAAATCAATAAAATATTTGATAATCAGAACATAATGGTTAAATTTGGTTTTGCTACCTGATGAAAACTGCTTCAAAAATTCATTGTTTTTTCCAAAAGGGGTTTTTAAAATTAGTTTTGCCAATTTCAGATGGAGCGTCTTCCGAGGAAACAAATACGGCACAATAGCAGCCATAATCTGAAAAAATGGCACAATATAATTCATATTTCAAGCATATTATATGTATTAACTATACTAAGTAAATCTATTTTTCAAACTGGTTTTCATTTAAAAAAATATTTTCATAAATAATGTTTTATATGAACATTACCTGAAGATTTAAAGCATTTTGTGAATCTGTCAGTTGAGCAATGCCACAGAGCTTCTTTAAAGCCATTTTATTAGCTTTGATGCTTACACTCCGTTTCAATATTAATAAAAGTCCATTTCCAAAAGATGTCGATGAAAATATTTTGAGCATCACTTTCAACTTTGGTGTTAGTAAAGCAATTAAAACTTCAGGAGAGTCGTCTGAGAACCTTTGCGACAACGCAATTGCGGTTGGATTTTTATCCGGAACTATGGACTTTGACTTTACTGTTTTCAAGATGAACTTTGTTTTTCCGACTTTGTTTCGGTTTGTATGTACGGACTTTTCATTCTTTTTTGAAACAGCTCTTTTAATCAGCTTTTTTACTGCATCCGTACGAACGGAAGAGTTGGAATGTTGACACAGCATTACGCAGTCTTTCCCTGTCTTATATTTTGCCAGATCAGACGAGAAAAACGGATCTGTTTCATTAGCCATTTCGAATTCCATTGGGTAACGTTTTTCAAATGTAGTAAGAAAGCTTTTACACCAGTCCCGCTTTGATTTTTTCTTGCGATAAAGAACGTAGGCATTTCTGAAATTAAAAAAATTACCTGACTATTGTATTGACATCGACATGATATAGACAAATACTAAACTATATGTACCTCAGAATTTCACTACGATCAGCAGGTGTCAACTCAATTGATCGCATCAAATCAAATATTTTTGACGGTGTTAAGTTAGCCTCTTTATCTAAATTCGAAATAATTAGCGTCGATGCTAAAGTGGATAAATCCCAATCTTGAGAAACTGAAGCTATATCATTCATTGTATTTGAAAACGTGATTGGTGAGTTAAATATCCAATTTCGATTCAAAAAATGTATCATTTGATTAATCAAAAGGAAGGTTTCCGTTAATTGAGACGATCCTCGATTCTGCGAATTAAAACGATTTATTAAGCCAATATTATTCAAGTATTCCTATTCAATATTAGAAAGGGAAAAAATTACGACTTACGACAATGATAAGCTTAAAAATTTGTTTAAGCCCAGCTCCAACAGTTTCGACAAGGCCTGGAATTTCTTTGCAGCATACAGCTAACATGGCCATCACGACGTATGACATTGAGAAAATTTCATCGTTATTTTTTATAGTTGAATAAATGTCATCTTCTCTTATCAACTTTAAAATGTAAAAAATTTTGCTCAGAATATTCAATCCTATAATTTTTTTGTTTTGAACTTTTTTTGGATTTCCAACTAATTCGTTCTTCATTTTATTAAGAATTCCAACTAAAGTTGAAGCCATGAATCCAAGATATATTCTCAAATTTTCCGGATTATCTTTATGAATCTAAAATAATGGAAAGCCACATTTAAATTTCATTTATCATTAACAAAATTCGAAAACAATTATAAAGCACGATAATATCACCTTTAAAATTTGCTCAAACGTTGAAAACAACCATAAAATAAATCCAGAATTGGAGTTATCGAATAGCACCGTTTTTCTTAAAGGTGCTCCTGAATTAATGCAGGGTACTAGCCACTCCCATTTCTGATTACCTTGAAATTTCTCTATTTCCAACACCTGTAAATTAAAAAATGACCTTATATTTGGTAATCCTTGAAGAATGTGTTAAAGTTGGATGTATTAAAATACCTGAACAATCATCACAAATTGCTTTGTGTCATAGTAAGGTAAAATGGACTGAAGAATAGCTTGTACATTGAATCTTTCAATGTGGAATCTTTAGTCATTCAAACATTTTTGCGTTAACGTTTATACCATTTTTTAAAATTATAGTTAACAATAAAAGCTTTACCTGTACACAAGCCATTCCATGCATTTTAGAGCAGCTTTTGTCATTACGTATGGATAAAGAGCTATCATAAAGTCATTCACTATTTCATCTAATTTTTCATTGGCTCCTTTGTCTTGCACTGCTCGTTCGTATTTTTTAGAACTTTCAGTAAATAAAATTGATTTTACAAACGGATTGAACAGCCCAGAGTTAATTGATATCAACTCATTCAGACCATCTTGTCCTGGAAAAATATTCTTGTTCAATTTTACAATAATAGAGTCAATCAAATTTAATGATAGCGTACCTATTTGATAAAATGTCTCCGTATCATACTTAGCAGCGTCTTGGGGAGTGAAGATTATAGAGCTCCGTTTACGATCTGGAACTAAAAGTGACGACGCAGGAGACGCTAATGCTGCCAATTGACGTTTCAAAGAAGTTGTCATTTTGACTTTCAACTTTTCTTTTCTTTAAACTCTCAGGTTAAAAAGGTTCAAGGCAAGTCCACTAATCCACTATGCCACCCGGCAGAACAACAAAGATTATTTAACCAAGTATAATAATTATTAAATATTGTATCGTTATATATCAAGTTATTTAATAGTTTAATCTTGAAAAATTCAATTTAAACGTTATACACGCATTTAGATTTCTATTTTTCTATTACTGAAAATAATATAACTATAATCCCAAAATTAATTAAGTAAATAATAGTTGAAATTAATAGTTTTCAAAATTACGTCAAGTCAATAGTTGATAGTCAAAAATTTTGAAAATTGAAGAAAACAAAACAAGGCAAGATATGCACATGGAATTCAAATTTCTCGCACTTATTTCAACTGAGAAACCCCGCGAAATCAT
>JAQFZB010000740.1:0-10987 GCA_034695165.1 Desoria trispinata | reverse complement strand
TAGTATTTCATAAGTTCAAATGTGTTAATTTAGAATTATAGTATTTCATAAGTTCCAAAAATTGTAAACTTTTGTGATTGATTGGGCTGCGGCCATATCAAAGAGCTAATAAATAATAATAATAATAATAATAATAATAGAACAACAAGGATAGCGATGGTGTTGTGTCGTTACCAACAACAGAAATTAATTACAATTACAGAAGGTGTACAATTAGTTCAAACAACGATTTTAACTTCTAACAGTATACATAATATTTATTATAAATATAAACATATAAGTATTCCGATCATCAGTGTCCTCCATGCACGAGAATATTTGATAGATTACACTGTAACAATTTTGATTCAAACAGGGATAACAGGGTTCCCTTTGCTTGTACTCCTAATTCCAAAAGAGGCTAAACTGAGACTTTATAATTATTGTATTTTTTAATATAGTATTGCCAACCATGTTAAATCTAGAAAAAATATTCCCATTTGATAAAACTGCTATATCCGCCAAATCCAACGGTTTTTACATTCTATCTTTCGTTATAAACATTATTAAAATGTGGGTTTAAATATCAGTTAATTCATTTTCATGTTTAATTTAGTTAAGGTCGAAGGTACCTGAAGGTCGAATATTTGTTATAATTTTATTTTTTCCATATTTGTCATTTTATAATTTACAATTCTGTAACAATCTAAACCAATACAGATACTATAATGTAAATAGAGAAATATTTCTAAATGATGATCGACAAATTTTAAATATTCCGAAAAACGAATTTTTTGAACTTAAAATTACTGTTTCTCTACATGTGCAGAACTTTAAAAACAAAGAATTGTAATATTACAATAATTTTTCTTTTGACCTCGCAGCAAAAATAGGCAAGGATACATCCACCGCATGATATAAATAAGAGAAAAATTGGCTTTAAGTTAATCAAGGTTATAAGATCTTTTGGATCATTCTCTAAAGATTTTTCTATAGTTCCTTCATCTTCAAAGTAAAACCTCTTTTGCCTTGATGCTTTAAAAAATTCAACACGATGTAAGATTTTATATATGGATGTTTCTGAAAATGTGTCCCAATATTTTATATTTCCATTCTCGATTAACCTTGTACTGAAATCTTGCATTTGATTTCCGTTGTAAGTATGGAAAAAATTGTAAAGCATTATAGAGTCATGATGAAATTCAATTTGGTCGCAAAATTGTTCTTTTAAAATAGTACAAAATTTAATAAATTGTTCAATTTCTTTAGATGACTCGATTGCTATATAACCTGTTTTGACAGAAGCCATCAAGCCGTCAACAAAATCATCAGGGCTCTTAGTTTCAACAATCTTAAAGTCAATTTTATATCGTTCAAATTCAACCATGAAACTGCTATTTAGTTGACTATTCTGAATTGCATTGACGTATTGATCTACTATCAACAATTTATAAGAGTGATTCACAAGCTCTCCTATATTTTGAAACGTTTCTTGAGGAGTTGGTGCAAGTAGCTCAATTGTAAATGTCGATTCGTACAACATGGTTATGATTTGTACAATAAACGAAAACACACCCAACGGTAGTGCGAATTTGGAAGGACTTTGCTTTACCAATAGTTGTATATGTTGCCATAATCCCGTTAGTAACTCAAAGAAAATGTACAAATAATTTTTATGAAAATTACAGTTAAAAACTACGGATTGCGCTACATTTGTCATTAATAAGGCTAACCAAACTGAGTTTTGAAATGGAATAAACCATGTAATAATATCAACACCAATTGCAGGTGTGTATTTATTGCAATAAATAACTCTAATTTTCACGTGGGCGTCATTTGAGCTCAACCATTGGAGATCTGAGATTGGAAAATAGAAATAAGACGGATACGATTCAGATAATATGATTTGATTACTGTTTTCTGTGAATTCATTTACCCATGTAAAGTTAAAAAACGATTTCAGAGTTAAAAATAAATTTTCTTGTGGTTTACAATACTTCCATAATGACTTTTCAATAAACAAAGTATCCTTTTTGTAACATGGATAAAACCCATTCACCATTGAGTGGCAGGCTCTCTTCGCCAGATTTAAACTAAATGTTTCCACTTCTTGTAAATTCATATTTCTATTTTCAACGCAGTTCTTATTGAGTTGGAAAATATCGAATATGGAATTCTGGAAGGAAGAAAGTTTACTTGGATTTTGAACATTTCTGTCCATGCAGTGCATACTACTTAAATCTAATGGCATTAGAATAAGAGGGGCTGGCATTCTACGGAATTTATTTTTGGGTACGTCCCAGCCAGGAGGATAAACCTCAATAAAAATAACTCCATGATAAATGTAAAAATGATTATGAAATATTATCATGTAATCCTTCTGTGGATATGCGGACGGAAATATAAACACAGCAGAACATGTTGTGCCAAATCTAATATGCTTTCGGGGTACCGCTTCCGGATAAATTGTTAACACACTAGGCTTTGATCTAAATTTCCATTCCGCAATTATCATCCAATCAAGATGTGTCGGATACTGATATAACGATATGAATTCACGACTATCCTCATGTTCTTCAGGACTTTTGACATAAAAAGTACACACTACATTTGCAGTAGAATATTTACTGAAAAGATACAATTGTAAAAGCTCGGAATAAATTAAGAAGATAATGAATCGGATCATTTTAAAAGCCTCTGACGCTTTAACGGAAATTTTAAACTCTTACAAATTAAGTTAGAAGTAAATATAACATTGTCAAAAGTACCATGATATTTATGACTTAAATTTCCCTGGACCAAACAAAATGTACAAATTTGACGTTACTGTATTTGAACCTGAAACAATAATAAGTGCATTTAGAATAATATTTTAGAACGTTTAACAACTAGTTATACAAAATTATAATAATTGAAAATTTTTATTACCTTTTTTTATCTCAACCACTTAAAAGCGTAGTCAACAGTTGAGTACTATACCTTCAAGTTAGGGTCTGCATGAAGGCTTAACACTTTTGCTAATATATTGATCGGAATTGGGGGCAATACTTTGGGTGTCTAAATGACGTCTGAATAAGAGAAAACGTTTGAATTATTTATCACATAGTTTGAAAGCAGTACAACTAAACCGTACCAACTATATATCCATAGACAATCAATATTAAAGAAATGTTCAAATGTCATTAAATAAGCTTAGAAAATAAGTTATTATCATACCGAGTGTCTTATTTCTAAAAGGTTCACTTAGTAAAACTAATATCTTCCTAGTACGAAGCTGCTTTATTATTGCGGATAAAGCTTTGTGACGGATAAAATGGAGATTAATTTTTTATTGCAATTGATTACCTCTGGCTCTTTGAAACGTAATATAAATGAATTATATTGAACCCGTAAGCTTTTTTGTGGCTCATTTTATGCTATTACAATAATTTACAAAGATAGAAACAGAAAACAAAAAACTACTTATTCGCATTGTATGAAACATTATTCTTTTAAATAACGATTATATATCTTCAGAAATGAGCTTATTGTATCCAACTTTGTTGTGTGACAGGATATTTTATGCGATGATGTAAATTGCTCGGGATTTCTTCAAGCTTGCTTACAGACAAGTTATGAATAACTTGCAGGAAAATAAGGAGGACTGAAAAGTAAGATACTACGGTAGGAAGATTACATTACAGAACGACTTCTAAAGTTAGAACACCAAAGGTTGGGCAGACTGACGGGCAGGGCTACCTTATAAGGGGTTTACACCCCATATTAAACGATTAAAAATGGCGAACCAAATAATAATTCACACATTCTGTATTAAGATATTCTATATGAGAGTCAAAATGTCACGAATAACTGGATTTCATATAACCCCAATTTTGATGCTTTAACGCCCCACCTATTGCCCTTATACAACAAGAGTGGTTGTTTAGTCTTTCCAAATATATTTTTTACGGTGACGAACATGGAAAATCATAATGCATCCATAAACGACGATTTCTTGTATGATAAAAAATAAAACTACACGACAACATACATTCAGTTTACCTCTCAATGAGAAGAAACGACGGAACTTGGTGCATTGTGAAATCAATATAAATTTCATTCATTTAAATTTTATATTGATAGGAGTAAAAGAGAGGTACACTTCATTCATCCAATGGCTTTGAAGATACTGTGGATTTCCTCACCATATTCTTAAATCGTTTTCGAAGTTTATTCCCTATATGTGCTTTCCTGGTACTTCTATCGCACTATGGACTAGAAAATGAGTACCCTTACACCATTTTAGGGAAACGCACAATACCCCATGCTTTATTTGACCCGGAAGATGTGTCGTTTTTTTATTTCCATGTTAGAACTGTTTATTAAGTATTGGAACAATACTTTATGGGAATGTCTTGGTGTATGTCTGTCAGTCTGTCGGCACGATAACTCACGAATGGATGTACATTTTCAAATTCTGTTTTCGTCATTCGCAATAAGAAATGCCAAGGAGGATGCCATTAGATTTTGGGTTTTTCAGGTCACCCCCCTGGGGAGGTGTGGTCAATGTTTAACATATGTTACATTACAACCCCCATTAAATATGGTGGCATTGTAAAGCCCTAGTAACGAGCTTTAAAAAACACTATATGACTATGGGAGTGTGACCGCTCCTGGGGGCAGTAGGAGGAGTTAAAGTTATGGTATATGGGGCAACATGAGATTTACGCGCCATTCACCTCTGAAGCTAATTTCAACGGTAACTAAGTAAATATTTTTTGTTACAGTAAATGGGGTAATGTGAAATTCACTCACTTTTGACATCTTGGCACCTAGTACATCTTTTTAGAGTACATTATGTGTTTAAATACTTTACTACATCCGTTTCAATGGTTATTATAGGTACCGCTATCTGATCAAACAAAACACATATATAAGGAATTACCCCCATGATTAATTGACACACTATTTTTATAAGGGTCACGAACCTTTATTTTCTATACCTTGCATACCATCGCATATATAAATTGTAAACAATTTGTACAATTTAAATTAATATCAAGTTTCTTTGCGATTGATACAACTGTTCTAGAGTTATCGTGCAACAAGACAGACTGATAGAGCAAAATAACAACGTAGTTTCGCCCTATTAAGTGAGAGCAATTTATTCTAATTTATCACAGGAAGATTTCAAAAACAAAGATTAAACTTTGACAATACGCAATTATTAGTATATTGTGCTAAATACAAGGTTTGAATTCCATCGTTAATAATTCATAACAGTGGGGATGTAGTTCTGATGGTAGAGCGCTCGCAATGCATGTGAGAGGTACATGATTATCTCCAATAAAGTTTTTGCTTCATTTAAATTTGTGTTTTGATAAACATGCTTTTCTCTAACAATTGGCCTCCTTGCGTAAACGTAATATATGGTGTTGGAAAAGCCAGGATTGTATATGGAAAGCACCATGAATCTACCTTGCCCTTTGTTATTTTTAACAGGGACTTTTTTTAATATGTAATGCTGCTTCCTACCACATTAAGAAGCCACAAGGCTTACAGGAGGTGGAATATGAAATCTTAGTAATCTGATTATGAAATATAAGTTAGTTATAAAATTAAAAAAAATATTATTTCATTGTTTTTAATATTTTTGACATAAGTCATAAAGTATATCAAACTATAGAATTTTTCAATTCATTTAATTTTATAAACCAATTGCTCAGTGCTCCGTATTTAAATGAATTATCAGTGTGGTACATCGATGAGAAAGATATTGGCGTTCAACAGCAGCTAGAGATAGATGGCAATTCCTCCTTGATACAACACTAACCAATAGAATGAGGCTTAAATGGATCAAGAGCGACGATGGTGAGGAGTACTTGCATATTCATTACTCTTGGGGTTTCTGGTCTTAATCATCCTATGACGAATTTAATTCATCTTCTATAAAGGCGCATTAATGTTTTTAAATTGAATTGCCTCAAAGTCTAAAGATAGCCTAGTTTTTCAATGTCTAGAAGAACCAATAAAATTGTCAGATAAAAAGAAGGACAAATTGAATTGGTACTGTAATCTTAATGAAATTTATGATAACCAACAGGGAAAAGGAAGAGTTGTAGAACTAATAATTTGTGCTTAATTTTGTTTTGGTGTATTCTGTGGTTGAATAGTCAAGATAAAGTGTAAAATTATATTATTTATCAATCTGTAAAGAATTTAGATAATTTTATGAAATTTCCTGTGTTGAGATAGGTTGTTCTAATTTATATGATATAATAAAAATAATTTGGTTTAATTTACAGAGAAAGTATTATTTTCCTTTGTATTTTTTTTGTTGATGCAACGTTACATTTGCTGAGTTCTTTGTCAGTTCTTTATCAATTATTTGACTAAGATATACGTATATGTACACAAGGATTATTGTCGTTTTCTAAATAGAAACAGTATCTAATGCAGCAGAATTTACTTATATTAATAACTGACAATTTTGACGAAGCATTGGTAACGTAGGGGAAGGGTCGTTGGGCTCCATTTCCCGAAACTATCGCTCACGGGGTTTGATCCTCGGTCTCGTCATGGGAAGTTGATTGTGTTATGGCGATGATTTTTTTACCCTTCGGGGCTTTTTTCCTACGTCATTGGGCATAAATAAGTCCTGCGCCAAATAGGTAACATAAAAAAACTTCCCCATTAAATTAAGTTAGTTAAAACGTAAAGTTGATTAAACTAAAGTTCTTGAATAAAGTGGTAATCTGACGTCGGTTGAAATCTATTCCCTAGTCTAGGTTCTCTAACGTTCAAAAAAAACGATCTGCCATAGGATTGAACTCCCCAAACAGTCAATGATGCATATGTCACATTTTTATGATCAGAAATATTTTCTTTTATGGTTGCAAATGAGAGATTTCTCTGCACCACATTGATCAGAGATCCGTACAATGGCCCTCGTAATTGCTCTTTGAGTCCTTGGGGGCTTTAGCCTTTTTATCAATTTCTAAATTGCAAGCAAATTTGAATATTAAAAATTATGGATATTATTATTTTTATAAATTGACCCAGATGACCTACGTTCAATTAAATAACTTAAGCGAAACAAAAATTGCCTTGAGGTTTACTATGAGGCGTAGAAGAAACTAAATTGTACATATCATAAGATTTCTTACATTCCTTCAGTCTATATGCAGGAGATTATAATGGGCTGGGGGAGTTCTCCGGTAGTAGTTGTATAAATTATAAATGCTTAATTGTAATTTTAATTTGAGCTAAATGAGGATGATTAAACGGTTTAAAAAAATGCTTGGGGTTTATTAATTACATTTCAATGAATGCGATTATTATGAAGTTGAATAAAATCAGCCGAAAGTTTGTGTGTTCAGAAAATGAAAGTTTTAATTGAAACAAACCATACTTGATGGGGGTTGTAATTTTAACATTTGGTGACATTTTACCTACAACGGTCGTCTAATGATCTGCAGGGTCCTATATAACCTTATAATCACATGGGAAAACAGAATTCAAAAGCTTACTGTGCAACTTCAATGGAGCCCGAACCCGAATTCTCCAAAGTCAGCATTTACAAAATAGGAACATTTAGATCAACAAAAATTAATAATTTCATCAAATGACAATTAACGATATCCATTAACGACAATCAAAAATCAAGATATTGGGCTGTTATTATATACAGTCAGACATTTTCCATAAATTACATATTTAAGGAGAGATGTGTAATATTTATATAACATTAATAAATGAATATTCATCCCAACCTACCCGAAAATAAACCATTGTAAAATACAGGATCATGAAAAGCAGCCGATAAAAATTAAAACTAGACATTTAAAACGTGTTGCGCTTGATATAGTTGGAATTATCAGCGGAATACTAAATGACTTCATTACAATTTGACCAACAAAAGAGGCACAACTTTGGTGGGATCTGACTTTCAAAGTTTATGTGCAGAAGCAGAAGGCGATGACCAAGATCGTTCAAATAACACCCCATCTGAATGAGGTTCAAATATTTTAAAACTGATGAAACTCTATGGAAGGAAAATGTGACAAGACATGGAAAACGCAATAAGATATTCGGTTACTTATGTCACTAGGCTCAATAAATTGGGTTGATACACTTCCCTTAAACTTTCACATTTAAAATTGGTGTGGAATTTTAACCCAAAACATAGCAATCAAAATGTAGCAATTTAGATAACAAAAGTTAAACCATAATAAACCTTTTGAGCAGAAAATGATCAGAAAACAATTATCTCAGAGTAAATGTAATCAAATGATAATTAAGCATTTCATAAGCTAACAATTAAAATTGAAAAATTCGTGATTTTTTACTGGACGTCTATTTTCCATTTTTCAACAGCAAACGCAATGATTTCTCCAAATAAATCCCAGGGACATTAGTAATGACAGACATATTCAGTTATTTAAAAGCATTTGTTTTTTAAAGTCTAAAAGTCAGAATTGTTATTTACATAATTACTCCTTAGCTCTTCCAAAATAATGGGAATTGTCTGAAAATATATTTTAATATTTAAGATGCATTTTGCATTTCAAACAAAACAACGCTAATCTCAAAATCAAACAATATGCCTATATCTGATTTTGATTTTTCAATTCCGCAACAAATTTAAACAACCGTACTTTTCATGTTTCGAAGTTGGAGTGTAAAATAAAAGTGCGGGAAGTCGCTTTCTGGAAAATGTTTCTTCTCGAATTAGATTAGTTGGTGAATCCCGTAACAATGCAGCACGACCATTTGCATTTACACAGGTTGGATTGTGATAATCGTTGTACTGACATGTAGGGATGTCTTCAAAACTCAATTAATTTGCTTGCATTGGGACTGCTCCAAAAAGTTCAGGTCGTTTAAAAACAGCTACAGATAACAGCTTTGAATGTTTGTGATCCGTAATAACCAGTATTTTTGAGCGGGTTGTGTACACCTGTGTCAGATGTTCCATAATTTTGTACAAAAACTCAAGGCTTTGCTCTCGATATGATTGGTCCGTTAAAAATTGCAAGTATTTTAAGACTAATAATAATCTAAGTATTTCTAATGATTTAAGACACAATTTTCTTTAATGAAGTACTACTGATTGGCATTATACTTTTTAGGGATGTATCCTTGTCCGTCTGGTGGTCTGTCTGTCCGTAACCAAAATTACACATGAACGGATGCATCTTTTTAAATTCTGGTTTTACAAATAAAATGATCATAAAAAGAAGCGAGGAAGATCTGAGTAGAATATTCCAATTTATACTTCCGTGGTTGATGTTAAATTAAACCCGGAACGGTTAGGAGATTAGATTAAAGATATTTCACTAATAACAAAATAACCACTTTTGGTTGGATGAAATAATCATCTTACGGGGGGAAATAAATATGTTAAAGGGAACTGAGATATTTGACATCTTGACATCTAGTACAACTCTACACTGTACATTCCGTTAAAATGTTTTATTTGATTAAATTGATATGATAATTACCCTAGACCAGCAATGACTTGAATTCCATTGATTCTTTTCGTGAAACTGTTTGGAGTTACAAGTCCTCGATTTACTCCAAGATGGAGAACTATGGGTGGGTCATCTTGAGTGGGCTAGGCAATTGCATGCAAAATACAAATTAACAAATGTTTGAAACCAAATAAAAGTTTAAATTACCAAGCATAGTTTATTAGGCTTGGATACGTAAATGTTCACCGAATACCCATTTCCAATGTAAACCATTTCTTTGCTACTGACATAGTTTGCATTAGCTCCTTCAGTGGAGCTGCATGAGAAACGTATTGGAATTCTTCCATTTTGAAACCGTTTTCTCCATCTATATCAGTTTTTGAGAAATCAAACTGAATCCTGTATACTTTTGAAATTGGATTCAGAACTGATTCCTCCTTAAGATAATTTCATTGTAGAAACATTGTACTTCGCTTATAACATCATAGCTTGTACGTAGTAACTGGACGATCGGTTTAGAATTCTTGTTAAATCTGTCCATGATCTGTACATATCTAAACATATGTTTATAAAGCAACACTAGCTTCTCTCTGCAATATTAAACATTACATTCAAATATTGAATCATTTAAAAAATCTAATAATTCTCAGGGACAGAAATAAATTTCAAAACGGAACCTTCCAACGAAACAAACATGTGTAGTTGTACATTCGTATCCATTTACATAGCATTCCGGGGGTTTTTTGATCCATGATTCTAGATTGTAAACCTGTCCCAGTAATATTGAGGAACACGACTTGATTTCCTTTGCTGGGCTCATTTCTCGAAACGTACAAGTTTGGGTAGGTAATGTCTACACTTGTTACCTTTGTGTGCTGAAATTTTTAAAAATTACAAGTTCAAAGGCAGTGATAAAAGTGTTTAGTCTTAATAAGGTTAACTTATTTTTAATGATAGAAAGGAGTTGGTTGTAAATCTATGAAACTTCAAACTACTGGATGATTGTAAAAAGGCGGTTGGAATTTTTGCGTAAAAGAATTCAGAATTCAAGCAATTATCCTTATCTTCCACAAGCAGTTGGCAGTGGGCTATGTAATTTTCATCCATTAAAATAGAAGCCAGATATTTACTTAATGGGAAGATTACTTTCTCCTGTTTTGATTCCCAAGCATCTTTCATTACTAAGGATCTGTACAGTCAAATGTAATTTAATATAAACTAAAATAGCAAAATATACGGTATTTATACCGGTTAAAATTGCAAAAATATCTCTGGTTATATTTGTGTGGTATCGAAAGTGGCCAGTTCTTTCTATCATTTGCTTCAGTAAGTTCAGTAATTTAAACGGTTTTCTCAGCAAAAGTCCGTTTTTGATCGAAATATTTTCGACCAAATGATTCGTGGGCTTTCTGAAATTTTTCAAATTTCCCCATCCAATGATATGGATCTGAAGAATCAAAATTGTCTCTGTAGGGTTTAAAAAAATGTGAACCGAAAACCGGCACTGCTTAGGTGCGGCACGATTAAAACTATAAAATAATTTCCTGTGTACTGAT
>JAQFZB010000739.1:0-11001 GCA_034695165.1 Desoria trispinata | reverse complement strand
AGAAACGTGCCTACTACTCCAATTAGTAGCCACCATAAATCATCGCAACATTCATCCTCAGGAACAAGCATGCTTCTACTGCAGCCTCAAGTAAGTGTCGCCGAAACAAATATTTCTGGCACTAACATTAGGGAAATTAGCGAGAAAAATAGTAATTCTAGAATTTCGATAAGAAATGAAGGTAATTATATAACAAGCGGTTTCTGGTTTAATTGTAACAAAACAACGTTGCTATTTTCAGGTTTCTCTGCCCGGATTTACCGAGTTACCAGGATTCCTGGACGCCTTAGATGCGGAGTCTGTTTTGCAGAATTCAGACTCAGAGTCAGAGTTTATGAGTTCAGTTGGAGTAGCGTGTGGAAATTTCTACGAATCAGATTATTCAAATATTCATCAACACCATCAAGGAAGTGGAATAAATAGCACATTTGGTCCATACGGCGGCGGATCTACAAATAATATTTACCAAGGACTTCATCATCATCACTCATCAGGACACTTCTTCATGGAAGAAAATTCTAATAGTAGTAGTAATAATGAACATGAACATGAGACAGCGTCTCTAGGGCAAAGTCCCTCCTGCTTTCTTATAGAGTCCCCTTCACTCCAAGGATCAGTCTCCCTTGATACAACACCTGAACCTGGAACACCTGTATTACCCTCATTCCAAGAGACTTATAGTCCTCGCTACAGACGAGATGTATTCAGTTTTGATGAATCCGCTGTATCTCCATCATTCCCAACAGCCCCTTCTGCTGCCCCCATTGGCCCCTCAAATTCTGCCCCTGCAACACCTCATTCATCTTGTCAACAACCACAAGGTCATACTCGACGACATCCATTCCAACATCAACATAGTCTGGACAGTCCATCGAGTAGCACTACTGCCAGTCCTCAGACACCACTTTCATATCATCAGATGTATTATCCTTCACAGAGTCCGTCATATGAACTCATGCATTCCCCACCTCCATCATTGATTCCTTTGACTCATGCCACAACGGCACAGCATAATGTTCAGAAACAAAGAAAAACGTAAGAAATGATTTTAAAATTTGTCTCATATTCTCAAAGTACCCCATTGAAAAGCTTATGTCATTTTGTCAATTTTACAGGAGTGGATGCCAGAATTTAACAAAACACATGAAAATGGAGACGATAACTAACGATAAGCCATGTTCCCCAGAGTTATCAATGAGTGGAAGTCATGAAAGTATGGATATTCAATCTGGCTCATCAGTCATGAGCCCTCCTGCTGAAAAGATGTGTGCAGTTTGTGGAGATACGGCAGCTTGTCAACACTATGGTGTCCGAACTTGTGAAGGATGCAAAGGCTTTTTTAAGAGAACAGTTCAAAGGGGAGCAAAATATGTCTGCATGGCCAATCGAGCCTGTCCCGTTGACAAACGGAGAAGAAATCGATGTCAATTCTGTCGATTCCAAAAATGTCTTGGTGTAGGAATGGTCAGAGAAGTTGTACGGACAGATTCATTGAAGGGACGAAGAGGGCGGTTGCCATCAAAGCCCAGAGGAGCTGAAAGGACTGGAGAAATGAGTGGGCAGCAAATCACCAATACGACACCTTCGCCCCCAGTGTCACTCATCACTGCCCTTGTTCGAGCTCATTTAGATAGCAGTCCTGATACTCAGAATAACGACTACTCAATGGTATTATATTAAAAAAACTTACTTTCTCATTGGAACTCTTATTAATAATTATTTTTTTCAATAATAAACTTGTGTTATAATTCATATAGTACCATGAACCACCATTTCACGAAGGTGATGTTCCACAAGACAAAGACGCAGTGGTCAATCACCCAGAATACATTCAACAATTCTTTTCACTGTTGGGTAGTTGCTTTGATGTAATTCGAGCATTTGCTGAAAAAATCCCAGGATTCCTTGAGTTTAGTAAACATGATCAAGAATTACTGCTTCAAAGTGCGTCTTTGGAGCTATTCGTATTAAGACTTGCGTACAGGTAATAATATTAATACTGTTGGTATTATATTATAGTACCTATACAATATACTATAAATAATGTGTGGATATGATGCATTGATTTTTTTACATATGTATTTTCTTAACAATTAACAGAATCCAGCCAACTGAAGATAACTTGACATTCTGTAACGGCATTGTTCTCCATCGGGAACAATGTAAACCTGTTTTTGGAGACTGGTACGATGCTATCATGGAATTTAGCCAAACACTTCAAGGAATGCAATTGGATTTATCAACAATGGCATGTCTCGAAGCACTAGTTCTTGTTACAGGTATGTATTCCATCATCGGCTTTAATTTAATAGTAATAGTATGTAACAGTTCAGTAAGACTGGAAAATGAGGTAGTAATAATATTAATAATATTTCAATTTGTTCAGATCGACATTCGCTTGAAGATCCTGTGAAAGTGGAACAATTGCAGATGAAAATCATTGGCTCTCTTCGTGACCACGTAACATATACAGGAGATGGTCAATCAAAACCGCATTCTTTCTCAAGAATCTTGGGAAAATTACCTGAACTGAGGTACGAAATCTTTTTGTTTTTAATTGTAACTAAACATTAAATCAATATTGGCTAATTTTAACTAATTATTTTCCTTTAAAAATTTTTGTTTTCAGAAGTCTAAATGTACAAGGATTACAAAGAATATTTTATCTTAAACTCGAAGATCTCATTCCTGCACCTCCTGCCATAGAGGCTAATTTCTCCACAACCCTACCTTTCTAATTTCTAACCATGCTCGAAAAGCAAAGTTAACAATTGCGGATCATCAAAAGAAAAGCAAACTCTATCACCTATACGGTTGTGGACGATGACGCCATAATCTCCTAAGCACATAATGACACTCACTCACTGTCACCGTTTAATTATCCTGTTGTAACTGTAACACTAAATGGCTATGATATGAACTGTTTATAGCTAAAAAGACTTTCTCTGTTAAAAGAGTAAAATAGTGCAGATTAATTGAATAACATGTTGTTGCAGAAGGAATCTAGAACGTCACAAGAAACTAATATATGTACATGTTGGAATTATTAATTACATACAAGTATTAAAAGTACATTCTAGTTATAACATGGATGATTTGAAACCTGCAGTTAAAAGCCAGAGTTATCATATAAATGTATAGTGATAAGTACAACAAGTATCCACTATCCATCCACTTTATATACCACAGACAGAAAGAGCACATTTAATCACACTAACTACTTAAGCCAGCTAATTAATTACCTAACTATGATAAATTACTACGAAAGAGTGAAGACTATAGAGCTTAGAAATTAAAATTACATAATTACACAATGTAAGTGTGTATAACATAATAATGACAATGTATTATTGAGTCAATTAAGTGTATGTTGTGACTGAAATGTTTATTACCATTCTTTTTTATAATATATGTTTAACAGTGTCATAATATATTACCTATTATATCTATATATATAATATAATATATGAATGAGTGTTAAATAAGTTGACGATACCTAATGTTGTTCTCGTTATTACGGTTCAATTGAAGCAGATCCAATATATATATATATATATTATATTTTAAGATTTGGTAATGTGTTATTAATAATATTATGGTCATGTCATTTATGTGACTTTCTTCGTGTTAAAGTAAAATATTATTATGTATGTACTAGTCAGTCAGTCGTAACAATACAAAGATTGATGAATAAATATCAGTTTTTCTGTATCAAAAATATTTCAACTAGACTAATTTTTATTAATCCTTGTTAGTATTGTTCTCCTCAAATGATACTTTTCCAGAGCCTTTCATCTTCTTAAAAAGACTGATGGGCTTATCACTTGATGACAGTGTTTCCGATGAGCTCTTATCAGTTTCAGCGACTAGCGGAAGCATGAACTTATTGCTTGAGGTTTCAATATCATTTTTTGGCACATGTTCAGTAACTTTAGAGGCAATAACTTCATCATTCGAAATCATAGCATTTTTTCCAATATTTCCTGTGATTTTAATTTCAGTAGTATGGTTAAATTTGATTCCGCTTTTATCGGTTATTGTTATTTCCTTTGGATTTCTAAATTTAGGCTTAAGAATAGATTTTAAGGGGGTTTTGTCTGCGCCAGGGATAGGAGCAGATTTGGCATCAAATGAAGGTGGACCAAATTGATCATAAATATCACCAGGACTTGTTACAATTTGATAGTCTTCATCATCGTCATCTGAGTCAGAATCAGAGTTGACTAGCTCATCCTCGTCAGGGGATTCTTGAGTAGGTACTTCATGCCGAAATCGTACGAAAATTGGATCATACAAACCATTTTCACACACTTCTGACGGTATATAAAGCTCGACTTCTTCTTTTATATCTGAGGTATCATTATCTTTTGACTTTTTCTTAGAATCTTTAATATTGAGATTCTCCAAATTATGAATAATATTTTCCGGATTAAAAGTCACCTTCTTCCCTGGACTTGCAATGGATGAATTGTCCATATCTTTATTATCAAGAGCAGCAAAACCAGCAGACTGCTCCTTCGATTTTTCTCTAATTTTTGCAGTATATTTGGTTTCAGTCGTTGGATTAGTTGTACCTATTTTTTCTTCATATAAAGCTTGGGCTTCCATAAATTCTTCTTCAAGCTCTAAAGCATCTAATCTAGTCCATAGTTTTTTGTCATCTTCTGTTCTGCCCACATTGTCAACAATTCGTTCCTGTGATTTATTTTTGCGTTCTTTTGCTAGATTTTGGTGATATCTTCTTACACTTTCTCTGTGAGCTTTTCTCCAATCATTTAATTTATCCTCGTCCCACGATTCAACAATTTCAACCGACCCTTCCCCAAGGGTTTCCACCATCTGACGCTCAGCCTCAAGTTTCCAAGAATTGTACAGTTCTCTTTCGGTGTCTAGTCTAATAAGTGTTTCATCAATATCTGTTCATTAAACAAAAAAACACTACTGATTAACGCCAACGCACAATACAAAATATCAAATAAAATTGTACTTACTTTTCAATCGATGGACCACAATTTCAGATGCTTTTTTTGCTGTACATTCAACGAACAAGTTCTCTCCCAATAGGCACATAATTTCATTTGTGTGAATAATTTTTCCAGGACATATTGCTTTCGAAGATATTGGAACCATTGCGTCATACTCCAACTATGTTAGATGGCACAGGCACAAGTATTATTGAATTTAATATTACATTAAAAATTACTAAAAAAAATTGTTGTAAATATGGTAAGTAAAATAATGTGGACCTTATTAGGAAGAGTTTCCAAACGATTTTTTAATTTTTTATAGTCATCCCTGAATTTATGAAATTGATTTTTCTTTGTAAAATTTTCTTCCAATGCCTAATAAAATATTTTACATTATTATATTATTAACATGGTCAAAATTATAAAAATCCCATTTATTAATCTGTCTGACCTGATCATACTGATGAATAAGAGTATTTAGAGATTCACAATCAACCTTGTGGATATTTTCCGACTCATGCATATGTAAATCTGAACTTAGTCCAAACAATTGTTCAGACCCGGTGGCCATCTCTCCCTATAGATTAACGAAAAGGCAATATACAATTGTCTACTGTCGGTGAAGAATCGTCTGTGACAATGTGACTGTGTCACAGCCACAAAATTGAAGGGATCATTTAATTTGTTCAATTCGGTACTTGATGTCAATGTGAGTAGTAAGCTTTCAATCCAAATACAGACTCTTTACTTCTTTTTATTGATTTTAGTCTTGGCCTCTCACCTTAAAAAATAATTCAAATAAAACATATTCATTCCTTTTGTTTAATTAAACTCTTAATAAATACAGAACTTGAACTTACCTACTTTACTTTTTTTTACTTTACTAATTTACTTGAAGTTTTAAAACGCAGAAACAGGTGAAGTTTGAAAGTTTGTAACACGATCAACGATAGCTGGTTTATAATAAGATTGTAATAGCATCCCAATCGCAGTAAACTCCTTAATATTAAAACGCTTAAACCGTTAGATAAACTATTATTTACTAATTTATCAAGAATTTAAAAATCTATTAAACGAAAACATTAAAAGGTATTTAAATAAAGTTAAATATTTTTAGTGCTTCATTGAAGTTTTTAGAGAAATGAATTTCTTGCCAAAAAATGAAATTCGCGGTCTGTGAACCCGGGAGTTAAACTTGATGACCTTGTAGACATCTGAACATCGCTTATCATCATCGCTTATCATCATTATCATCACCCCCTCACATGTCATAATCCTCAAACATCACACAGTGCATAACAACAATAATGGTGCAATTAACTAATCTTATGTTATTCAGGTCAAAGTTTGTCAGACTTCCTTTCCCGTCGTCATCTGGAAGGGGGTTATCTTTGACATCATTTTCGTCATGTTTGACAGTTTTGAGACATAACAGTAGTGGAAGTGTAATTACAGAGAGGATCAAATTACCTCTTTTTGCATCCGCTTTTAATCCAAAGTTCAAGGAGAAAGTTGCATTTACGGATGACGCTGGAAATCACTACACTTTCAATGAATTGGGACAAAAGTCTCAAACTTTGTCTAAAGAGCTCAAACTCAGAATCAAGGGAGAAAATGAACGCATAGCTTTTCTCTGCGAGAGAGATCTTAGTTTTCCAACGACACTTGTAGCCTCATGGATGTCCAAAAATATAGGTATTCACATTCAGATATATCGGAAATACAAACATGCATATGCATATTATTTAACGATACACTGTTTTGATTCCAGCCATTCCACTTTCTTCAAGTCATCCGGATACCATGCTAGAGTACTTTTTGAAGAGTACTTCATCAAAGCTACTTGTATGCTCCAAAATATATGCTGACAAATTGAATGTTGTGGCAAAAGCAACAGGAACAGAACTGTTTGTAGTTGATTATGAAAAGTTAGCACCGGATACAAGTCCATTGGATCCAAATATTTTAGATAGTGCTCAATATGAAGGGAAAGGTGGTCTTATTTTGTTCACAAGCGGTACGACGGGGCAACCAAAAGGGGTATTATTGACCCATTCCAATTTACTAGACCAGGTTTGTTTTCTCTCATGATAATACTATTATTATCTAGTGTCTATAGCATATTGTTCTTAATAAGGTAAGGAACATATGCGAAGCCTGGGAAATTACAGAAATTGATTCCATGCTCCATGTTCTTCCATTACACCATACCCATGGATTAATTCATGCATTAATCAGTCCCATGAGTGTTGGTGCTAGGTATGTTCCAATTACAATTTATAAAATTAATCATAAGTTAACGCTATACTTGTTATTCTAAGATGTCACATGATGAAGAAATTTGACGCTGGCAGAGCTTGGACTGAATTACTTTCTTCTAAAGAACAAAGGCCGAATGTGTTAATGGGAGTGCCAACGGTTTGGGTAAAACTAGTAGAAGAATATGATAAAACTTATGGAAAATCTTCTACTAAAGGAGCATTAGTGAAAGAAACATTGAAACAAAAAATGAGGTAACTTATTCATTAAATCAGGAATGCATGAAAACTTTAAGTAATAATTGCTATCTTTTTATTATTTTATGAATTCCATAGACTTATGTTAAGTGGATCAGCAGCACTTCCAGTTCCAACTTTGGAAAAATTTGAAGTAATTTCTGGTCATAGATTGCTTGAACGGTATGGAATGACAGAAATTGGAATGGCATTAACCAATCCTTTCAGAGGACCCAGAAAGCCAGGTATGATAAACATAGTATATAATTTCTTGGTCCAATCAATCAATAGTTCAAAATTAAAATTCTGCAATAGGATTTGTTGGAGGACCCTTTGAATCGGTTAAATTGCGTGTGGTGGATATGACGTCTCGTACAAACTTTAAAATAATTGCCGAAGGAGATTCAAAGGGAACCAAGACATACGTAGATAAAGGCGAAAAAGTTATTGGTGACTTATTAGTTAAAGGGCCTTCTGTTTTCAAAGAGTATTGGGGTAATGCTGAAGCGACTAAGAAAGAATTTACAGATGATGGTTGGTTTATAACTGGTAAGTACGCCACAATGAAAGGTAAACTTCATTTTGTGTTGTAATTTCATATGAGGAGTTTCATTTGACGTGAATTAGGTGACACCGTAGAATATCTTGATGGGGCATACAAAATTTTAGGGAGGAAATCCGTTGATATTATAAAAAGTGGAGGGTACAAACTAAGCGCACTTGAAATTGAGACACAGCTACTCGGCTTCCCAGAGATAAAGGAAGTTGCCGTCATGGGTTTGACTGATCCAACCTGGGGTCAAAGGGTAAAGGAAAAATCTTCTAACCAAAAATAATAATATCAGCCTACATAACTTAAAAAATAAATTTAGGTCGCTGCTGTAATATCTTGGAGTGGAAAGGAGCTAAATCTTCAAGAATTTAAAGAGTTGGCCAAAAAGAGAGTAGCTCCTTATGCAATTCCAACGGTCTTAAAAACTATGGACGAGCTTCCAAGAAATCATTTAGGAAAAGTTAACAAAAAGGAGCTAGTGAAAATTTTTGACTGATCGTAAAAGTCACGGATTTTATTTAGAAAATTAAACCAAGTTGTCACTAATATTAATATAGTCCTTATATATACTGTAAATGTAAAGTATGCCAAGTTTAGAGAAATTCTATTTTTGTCAAAAATCAGGAAACCAGTTAAGAAATGTTTCCGGCTTGTTTATATAGATTTCCTAAAATATTTTTGTAAGCATCTCCATCTAAACAATCTAATGCCTCATCAAGATCGTCGTCTTCGCTTATATCAATTTCCTTGCCGTCTTTATCTTTTTTTGGATTGTTTTCCTCTTCATTTTCATCCTCAGATAGCATCTGTTTATCATCCACCGAATAGTTTGAAATTAATAAACTTTCCAGTTTAACCTTAGTTTTCGCATCATCAACATCACAAACGCTTTTAAGATTCTGAGCATTGTAAAATCCTTTAAGAACGACATAAAAAAGAGGAAATTCAACAATTCGTTTTCCAATAAAGTTATCTTTGAGCGTCTTTTTGTTGTCTAACACATAGAATCTAAAACAATTTTAAAAAAATCATTATACAGGCGTCATTAATGACATAATGTAAATATATTTCATAGAATGGTTTAGAATTACTTGTTATAGGCTTCTGGTACTTTCTCTGCTTGTAAGAGAACTTGGATGTCATTTCTAGAGTGTTGGTACGCTTCAAAATGACTTTTATAACTTTTGTTCCGTTCCATCGCTGTGTTGATGCATTTTTCTATCACGACTTCTAGCAACGTATCTTCAGGACATCTATTAAAAACTTTAAATTATTATCTCCAATTCGACCTATTTCTGGGTATTAAATATTAGTGTAATATTACTTGTCCACAGTAATACAATACTTCCGAGCGTGTAAGAAGGTAACATTAAGTTTCCAATTAATCCGTTTCGTCTTCCAATTGAAAATAGTCGTATTGTCCTTGTGTTTAGAAAAATTCTTTGGGAGAAAATACAATTTTGATTGCCTTTCGCATACTGCCCTTCGAAACCTTTGCAAGTGCTACAAGTTTGAAAATAAAAACAGTCAAACTTTTAACGTGATAATAAATCAAAGATTTGTTATAATACTTACGTATGGAAGTGGAGTTGTTCGAGTTATTTTTTTGGTATCATCTCTAGTACATGCATCTGCTACTCTTGATAATTCTTCAAGTAATCTATAATCTGATGAGAAAGAGATTAACAAAATAATAATAATTTCTAATCCGCAAACCAATTTATATTGTCAAAGGAAGTACTATACCACTTAGGAGATGCATTTCGTTCATTTTCTTTACAGGAACGAATTCCGTTTTACTTCTGATTCCGGAACATTCGAAATCCTTCTTGTGTTGTTTGATGCAGGGCAGGCTACATGTTACAATGTCACATTCTGGACAGCGATACTTCCCTTCCGATTCTTTACACATGCAACAAATCCCCAGTCTGCAATAATTAATTATGATTATGAACACCATTAAACGACACTATTTAATACTTTTACTAAAACAAACTATAACTCAAAACTCAACCAAACAAATTTATCGCCGTATAAACTACAAATGCAACTAAATTCTAGAGAAGGTAAATTCTGTAATAATACATTATTTAGACATTCTTCGAAATGAACATTAAATGGGTAAAAATGTGTTTAGGGATGAGGTTGAATCCCAGCTAGGTAAAAATGAGTCTCACCTAGAATTCACCTTTGATTTCCCCTTTGGCATATTTTTCACCTTTTAATTTTCAAGTCCCGTCCTATTCTTAAACACTACAAGGATTTTTTCTTTTAATTAAAGAGTAATTGAAATTTAATTAAGCCTTTTCCAGTAACAGTAACTAAACTATATTATAAACACATGTGAATCGCACAACAAGCAGTTCTCCCGCAATCTTGTTATAGCTTAAAGATACCCCGATGCCAACTCTATTCTTTTGCTAGCTGGGATTCAGTCTTATCCCTAAATTCTATTCTTGTTACTTTCACTCCAGAGCACACTAGGTTAGATTCATTTTATGAAATGGACATTCAACGAAATAACCGTTTTTATTTATAACTATGATTTAAAAATGTATTGCAATAATTTGGAGACATCAACTTTCAAATCAACAATGAAAAAAACCGTAAAAGTACAAATTGTTCCCCGAAAGGAATTCTAAAATTGATGAAGTAAAGAGAAAACCATTACACCATTTGTCAAACGAATCGTAAACTGTCATTTCAAACGGGGACAATACTGCTGTAATCATTCATCATATAATGTAAAATTCTAATTCTACTCACCTAAATAATCAAAAATCAAAACAGTGCAATGACAGTCGCAAATGTTCACCGTCGTTCGTGATACGTGCTTTTGTTTGTCTAATATATATTGTTATTCAGAAATAGATCAACATATGTACTATGTACTAGCTAAAAATAAGCAATGATATTACAACATAATATTATTATCGTAATTGCTGCACTTTAGGAGAAAGTCAAGGGTTGAGAGCATTTACTTTGA
>JAQFZB010000738.1:0-11003 GCA_034695165.1 Desoria trispinata | reverse complement strand
CCTTAGCCCTGCAGCAAGACCCGGTGATTTCAGCCGCGTTCAACGATTGAGCTAGAAATCCTGCTGGAACTAGACAGGTTTCTGTCTTTTCTCACACGCGAGAAAACAAAACAACAATAGTCCATGAGACTACCGCGCACTCATTATTACAGAACACTTCGGGTGAATTGATACGTCGTGAATGTTACTTTGTCGAGGGGTTAGGGATGTTGAATCCCAACTTTACATAAGATTGGGAGTTTGATTAGTTTTATTAAAATATAGCACAGAATATTCTGTGAAAATATAGCTCTGTGATTCAACATTATCCCTAAACACGGTAGTATTAAAATATATTAATTCATTTCATAGCTCAATTGTTGAATACTTGACATTGACTAGGGTCTGACAACAAGGATATTAATTCAAGTAATCATAATTTGTTTACAAATCAACTTATAAATCATTTTAAATAAATTTCTACATTTGTTTTAGGAAGTAGGAACGTGTATACGGTAGAACAAGAAGAAAACAGATGAATTTATCGAAATCCAAAACTTTATTCCCATCAGAAGTGGAATACGCCAGGAAATTCTTGTCAGTAATAAATTCATCAGAAATATTTGGAAAATTGGATCTTGTACAACAATTACTATCAATCGGTCCAATTAAAATCTGCAGAGAAAAAGCACGAACACTGAAAACGTTAGTACTCTACAATTAATTGACTAAGTATTATTAAATATTTAGGAAGCAAAGAATTAAGAATGATTTATTATTACAATCTTTCCTTCGTTGAAAACCACGGCTAATCGTCTGAACGAGAAAGAATTTTTATTATTTGTTTTAGGGATGAATCAGTAACCGCTTTAGCCAAAATTAACGAAAGCTATCATGCTGAAATTCTATGTAACGTGAGAGACATTTATGACGAAGAACAACAAAGTGGAAAGATAGTTTTGTAAAAAAAACCTACAACCTAATAAAATGATACCGAACTACAAAAATGACTTGATTTTAATTGAATTTTTGTACTTCTTTAGAGATGCAATCGAAGCAACTTTAGTCGAACTTACTGCCCTTCTGGAACAAATGCTGCAAAGAATTTCGTCAAAGGACAGCAACTATTCAGATTTTGACTATGAATGCTTTCAAAACTCAAAAGCCGTTCTAACATTTTTGAAGTTAAAGTATTTATATACATAACTGCATTAAAATAATTAATTTAGTATTATGGGGTCTAAATATTATAATAATAATAACTATATGATCGTTGATTAATTCTCAGGACGTACATTCTAAAATCGCACATAGCGATTCCAATCGAAGAACTCGTTGTGAACACGGACCCCTTCTCTCATTGTCAAGCTTTTACGGGGATTGAACTAGAAAATGCTATTTTCAAGCTTACAAAATTAACGACTGCTGTTGAATCTATATAAACATTGAAAGTAAACATTTTTAAAGTATGTTTTTGATTTTAAAGCATGATTTGCATTGATTAAATAATAGTCTTGGTATAGAATGGAACGAGTTACAGTTTTAGAAAACGGAAATTGCAGTGGTGGAAAACTACTTCCGCTCACTAAACCTTTATGCAATTTTCTTACTACAGTTCGCGATGCGTTTAATTCACAGGAGTTTTGCATTATTTATACTTCTAAGGGTAGTTGTATCAACGACATAAGCCTTCTCAGGTAAATTCAAATCAGATGTAAATATATATGCAATTTTGTACTAATTGTTGATATTTTAAATTATGAAAAAAACTGTAGAGACGACGAAACAGTTTATATATCTCGAGGTGAACCATTTATTCCAGTCCCATCACGTAATTATGGCAATAATGCGAACCAACAGATCTCAAGTGAATGGGTACTACTAAACGTGGGTGGTACTGTTTTCAACGTATCACGTACAACATTACTTAATCGCGAGCCCAACTCGCTACTTGCTCGAATGTTTGATTCTGAATCCGGAATTCAACCAAGTTGTATTGATGCATCTGGGGCATATTTGATTGATCGAGAGCCACGCTATTTCCGCCCGTTGCTAAACTTTCTTAGAACTGGCCGACTCATTATTGATCCCGATATTAATCTTGAAGGTATTGCATTTCTGCTATCATAATAAGTGTTTAAAACAATTTGATTTTAAATGATTGATTTAATGGGTTGATTTACAGGAGTGTTAGAGGAAGCACAATTTTATGATGTTCAATCAGTAATTCCAATGTTGGAGAATATGATGATGTCCAGAGATGAAATTCCTTTGACAAGACGAGACGTTGTCAATGCTCTAATTTCCAGTTCTAGCGAAAATAGCCTTCGATTTCAAGGAGTCAATCTAACCGGTGCAGACTTATCGTATTTAGATCTCAGGAATATTAACTTCAAGTACGTTATTATTTTTACCAACAAAATATTACGTATGATTATTGAAGTCGTTTTATTGCCTGCAACTTAGATATGCGAAATTACGAAATGCGAAATTGTCATATTGCAATCTATCTGGTTGCAATTTGGAACGAGCGGACATGACTGCTGTCGAAATGAATTGTGCAATATTAAGTGGGATCAGAATGGTATGTGCGACACTCGAAGGAGCCCATTGTGTGAATTGCAACTTTCAAGTAATTAATTACTACATTCTCTTGGTGAAAGTAATTGTAATGTAACATTAAAAAAATGTATATGTAGGACCCATCAGGACGGAATGCTAACATGGAAGGAGTCAATTTGCGCAATGCTATTCTGGAAGATTCTGATCTTACCGGTGCAAATTTGCGTGTTGCTAATCTTAAAGGCGCAAACTTTAAAGCTACAATTTTACGTGGCACAATTCTTGCAGGTATTGTACCGTGGCTATTGTATTCCAAAAAGGTTGTATTACAACATAATATAATTGGTTACTTTACCTTAATAAGAAAATCAATGTTCCTAAAAAAATTTTATGTATATTAACTTAGGTGCCGATTTGGAGAAATGTGATCTGACAGGGAGCGATCTTCATGAGGCTAACTTGCGTGGTGCTAACTTGAAAGATGCTTCACTTGAATTAATGATTAACCCTCTGCATATGGCACAAGCTATAAGATGAATTAGTCCAACAATAGGATGGTTTTCAAGAATATTTCACAATAGAAGATGAATTGGACAGATGGAATAGTTAAACTACTGTTCTTGAAATAGTTGATAGACTTTTATTGTCATTATAATAATAATTTTCGTATTAAAATTTAATACACATATTATTTCTTAGCTCACTCATTCATATTTAACATCTGATAATAAAATAACAATTATCTAGTTCTCTTATTTAATTAGCACAAATTGGGAATTGCATTTTTAATATCATATTCTACATGTATTAATAAATATGTATAATTTCCGTATCATTAGAATATAGTATACTACGAGAAATCGGTCCACAGATTGGAACCATTACGATTTAAAACGTAATTTAACTTTAAAATTGCAAACAACCCGGTTTTAGACAAAGTAATAAATAATGAATGTTTACTTTGGCGATGGTGAAGAGGATGAATACGGAGGCGGATGTACGGTACCTGAGTATTTCTGAATGTGAATATATTGGCGGATGAGTCGACTAATTTCGTGAGCGTGTTCAGTTTGGAGTCGCGTGATCCGTTGTTGCATTAAATTTCCGACTTTAAGGTCCAAATACAGCAAAGCATCTTCATTTTTCACTTTGCGTGTAGAAATTATTTCCCCAAAGTTCCACCAGTTTAAGGTTTCCTAAAAAAAATTATTGCCATCAATCAACGTTATTTTACTTACAATAAGGTTAAGAAGTGTTATATATGAAGTTAAAATCTTACATGAGTTAAAATGTCAAGAAAATGGACACCATTTTTGTTAAGAGCTAAGATATACTCTTCAGGAGGGCTAGGATCGGCCATCCTCTTTACAGAGAAAAAGCTCGATCCAAACAAATCCCATTTTTGCAAAATTTCTAAATAAGAGTAATGTAAATATAACATGGGAACATTGAATATCTTTTAAAATGGATATTTTATTGATTATAGACGAAGAATGACTTACCTAAAACAATTGCTTTGGCTTGAATGGGCCTCAAGAGGTCATCACTCATGCGTTCCTCAGCCCAGTATTTATTGACAAGACTGACCCACTGATTAGGTCGCATGTCACGCGCTGCTAACGCTGGTTTTGGCAACAAATATTTGGTTTCTTTTAGTGTTGGCGCAGTTCTCAAATCCGCTGCCCTGTGTAATAGGGCTGCAATTCGTGCAATGTCATACTGCAATTTAAAAAGAAACCATTGAACATTACAAACTGTCATAATAATTAACCATACTATTGGGCTATAAATTTTATTTTAAATGAACTCACAACTAAGGATTGGGTAAGTGTTTGCCCAGGCATGGTAAGCAATAGACCTTCGAGATAGTCTGGTGCAATTTGGTTGAAAATAAGGTCGATATAGACTTCGTTGTTGGTATGATCAAGTCTCATGGGGAAGAACCATACAGACCGACAAAATATTAAGTAATAAACTTGACCATTTTTCTGCAGTTCCGTCGTAACGTCAAGAATATACTCTTCTCTTTGCAGCGGCATCGTGGTATCCCCTTCAACAATACAGTAGATGCTGAATTCCCCACGCTCTTCCACTGATGCCCCTTCTAATGAGAGACAACCCACACAAAGCTCTTCCACAACGTCCTGTAAAAATCATTTCACATAATTTTTAATAAATATTCTGCTCTCAGAGACATTTCAGTGTTTTTGATGACAATGATTCCATACCTGGACAACGGTGGTAGCCTTCACATTAACTACCCGTTGAGCACCACCAGGTAATCTGAAAATTTGTCTTTTTGCATTGCGTCCAGCAGTTATGGCCGTGATCTCCTCCACACTTGGAACGTTTCTACGTCCTCCATACTTAAATGTCTTCCGAAGGTTTTGTAGTGTTACAAGAGCTGTACCGTGAAAAGCTCGTCTCTTGTCGTAAGCGTTTGTTTCCAGATACTTGAACAAGTATGGACGTAGCGTGTCACTACATGTGAAATATGCTGCTAATATTGTAAATAGTCGCCAACCCCTTTGCGCAGAACGTTGAATCGTATTGTTTGTTGTCTGTTTCATTATTTGACAATAGACTTCATCAGCTAAGCCAACGGATTCAATTTGTCCTTCGGATGAAGCCACATGACAATTCTTCAAATTTCAAATTAATTGTTAGTAAAATAGCATAGCATAAAATAAAATTTAAAAAAAGTAAACTATAATCATACCCTGAGCAATGTATAAACCGCCTCGACCTCAGTTAGTAACGGTGCAGGTGGGGGACTGTCATTGTGCTTGCCCTTTTTACCTTGGGACCCTGACTGTTCCGGGAAGTCTCCCATATACTTAAGGATACTTGCATAACATTCAAGGGCAAGTCGATTCAATTGTTCACTTTGAAGAGGAAGAAGAGACTGGCTTATCATTTTTGGGCTGAATTTCACACATGATACTTGTTCTCGCCATGTCCAACATGTTTTATCCCTAAAATTAAAGAAAATATAATATGGAATTTAATACGAGTATTAATAAGAATAAATGCCAATAATGGATATTATTACCCTTTGTCACGATCGTCTTTAGGCACATCAGGGGAGTTAAATCTGTCCTTTTGGCGGAAATATTTGAGCGCAAATTGAAGCAAAGAATGTTTCCCATCGTTTTCAAAATGTGCTTCCGGACTACTGGTGGAAAGCGACAGTCGCTGATCACCATCCATGCCATGAGGTAGGGGAGGTGAATGATCATCTCCTTTCATCGTTCCCGTATATGATGAACTCTTCGTCATACTGTAGTTTTGTGTTGACTATAAATAAATAAAGCAAAATCTTAATTTTTAATCAATCATAGACGGTTCCTTTATGCAAAATCGTTTTTATTCTGAATTCTGAAAGTATCGATCTAATGGATGTCATTCAATATTCAATATATTGTCATTTGTACCTCATTGATTATCGCGATAATTGACTGATCAGAACTAGCACACATACTACTGATGTCACTGGGATAAGAATTATTATTCAGATCTACTGTTGTTGAACTCATGCTGATAACTTTCACAACCTCATTATTGTTATTTTCATCCACCGATAATGAATTTTTTCCTTTTTCTGATTTTCCGTCTGAATTGCCAACAACATTACTCAAATATAGTGTCAATAGTGGTGTCTTAAAGCCTAATTTTGATTTGGAACATGTATTAACTATCTCTTTATGCCATTGTTTTAATGAACACTTAAAACTTTTTGAGCTTTGCTTGGAGTCACTTTGACTGGCTTTTGACACTAAAGATAAATCTTGTGTTTGCGATTGATTGGAAGAATTGTTAGGAGTGGGATCAATAATGTCACGAACTACTCCACAATTGGAAATACCCATATCTTCTTCCATGGTAGTGAAAGAGTCTTGGACCCTTTTGATTAAATGATCTCTTGGATAAGTATCACAGACTAGAGGCGTTGTAGTAGTAAGAATTTCCAGGAGATCAGTTTGGACACATTTTGTGCTGTCTACGAGTGAGGGTATGTCGTGAGTGGAAATACAACTCATTCTTTGTGACTTTTAGATTTCTGTACAATATTTGATAAAAACTAAAAAGTTGCAGAAAAGTTGAAAGTGAGAGTAGTTAGTGGGGAGGGGAAGTAGAGCGCTAAATGAATGGTCTCTCGTGGTCAGTGGACCAACACCAATTGTACTCATTCAACGAGCTTCGGCTTTATACCTTAAAGGTGTTGATTGTTGTTTTCATTATTGTTGTACTCTTCGATCTCACTTTAAACTCTTTATAATCCTATGTTACCTTATGTAATGATCATCGCTATCTATAACCAGGCAAGGTATATGAGAAAAATTTAACAAGCGTACAAATCCAAATTCTCATGAGTATCATCCCAAAATAATGCTCAATCAAAGCGTTTTCCTCAGTAATTATAATTTTTGTTTTTCATTTGTAGAGTCAGCATAATTATCTAAATATAGTTATATAAATGAATCACTTATTAAAGATAGTTTGAAACATTAGTTATAATTTAATGAATAATTTTATTAATATTAAGAAATTGTAAAGGAATGATTATGGCTATTCTTGCATGAAGTAACTCGCAAAAATTCTTTCCGTTTTATCGAGAGCTCTTTTCAACTTAATTTTGATATACTACTCAACATTCCTCATAATAGTAATAGTATATAGACATGCACCACGCAAGCAAGTTACTTGTTTGTATAGGACTTGTTTGTATCTATTCATGAGAAATTACTGTATTTTGTAGATTATTCTCAATCCTCAATTTTGATATGTTTTTTTATAATTTCATGACAATTATGTACTGTCTTTATTGCCGTTACTAAATATGCAATTGTTAAAACTGCTTCCTAAACAAAGAGACACGCACGACACACACTTCCGAGTAGGAACAGCTATCATGCATATTATTAATGTGCCCTGTGAAACTACGCTTCGTCAATTTTCTTATTTCACAGTACTTTGATCTTGCATATTAATTGCAGTATACGGGGGTTTTAATTGTTTCTATATTTTAGCAATATGGTGTGAAAAGTTGCAAAACGGTTTAGTAGATTTCTCACCTGGAATTCAATGTGATGATCTCCACCCTCATCATCGTGATCGTAATATATGGAACTGGCAGCAAGTTTGCGTGAGAATTTCTCTCCATTGCTAACAAGTTGTTCGTTTGACCGAGGAGCAGTGGCTCCCAAATTAGGCGACAAATGGTGATCATCATCATCGTCTCCAAAATCAAGTGCAGAGTCCAATTCATCTCCATAAGAGCCACTTCCGTTAACTTCTGAATTTATTTGATGACTTTGATGTTGGAGAAGCAATGCTCGTGGTGCAGCCTTGTTCATATTTATGTGATGTTCTCTTCCAACACTACTCATAAAAAACGTGTCACATGTACGTTGTAAGGAAACTGCACATTCACAAACAGCAGTCATTTTTTGTCCATTCCCTAAAGTTATGGTTATCAGGGAGTGGGAGCCAGTACGCGAGCTGACAACGGATACAACTTTTGACCAACTAAAAATTTTGTTTATAAAAAATAATTCAAAAATAATTTAATAATTTGTATGTATGTATAGAGTTATGTTAAAATAACTACCTGAAGAAATCAATGATATGTAATTTTCCTTGTCGAACACCTACAAGTTTAAGCCCTTTGTCACTCACTGCAATGAATTGTACACTATCCCCTAAACCTCCATTTGCAATCTTAAAAATTTACAAAGCAATTAATGTCATGTTAATTCATAACGAAGTTCATTCTGCAATTTTACTCACGTGGTGCTGTATTTTAAACATTCTCCAAAAATAGAGTGCCCAACTTCTTGCCACTTCGATTAGATTAGTTTTACTGGCACCTAACTCCTCCCACTGTCTATATTCCGTGTCAAGAATACGTGGGGAATGATATTTCAGATCTCGTGCAATTTGTTCTCGAAGAAAAACGAGTAACTCTGGATCCTTAAGTTCATCTTCGTTAACCAAATCTTTCCTCAAACGGAATCGTTTGATCATGTATCCCCATGAATTTTGAAATCTATTTGAATGCAGTTTCAATTTTGTGTGACGAGCTGCCTCTTCTCCTACATGTTTAGAAATATACCATTTTCAAAAATTATCCTACTTCATAAATTTTAAATTATTATAAGTATATTATTATTAATATCATTCACCTGAAGAGTAGTCTGAATAATCGTAGTCTGGAGGCTCAATTATTCTTTCTGGCATTTCCATTTCATTTTTAGATTTATTTAAATAACCCAATCCTTTTGGCGAAGTCACCTGTTTTTTAAAATTTTAGGTTTAAACATCATGCAAAAGATATAATATGGTGCAAATCAATATCCAATCTTTACCTGATTGTATACTTGTGAGAGAGTATCATAATTCTCGTCCATTTTAAGGGACAACTGATGGTTGTAATTTTGGTTGTGCGTCATAATTTCAGTTTTCATGACCGCTGGATGCGATGATTGGTTAAATGGAGGGGGTGGAGGTGGTGGTGGCAATCTTGAGTTTTGTAAACTTCCACCATTCGTTTGCGCTCCTCCTCCACCCATAAGTTTTTCTTGTAATAGAGCTCTACGCCCTTCGTCCAATTTCTTCACCTCGCGACCACTATCTACAATAACGAATAACGTAAATTAAAGAATAATGTGCATTTCTCATGTAAAATAGACAAAATTTCCCACCTTGTACGTCGAATAGAGCTGGTGCCCCTGGGTGATTCTTTTTGCCTGAGTTTCCACCAACTCTCAAACTCGTAACTTGTTCTAACTTTGCCCTCATTTCTGTACTAAGTTTTAATTTTCCAACAATGACGTCTCCAAATGGATTCCTTGTAACTGGAGTTATATTTAAACTATTGCCGTTCTGCGCTCCATTGGCGTTTTGCATTGGCTTTTTTACGACTTTTTGTCCTTGCTTGCTCTGTGGATTTTGAAGCCAATCATTTGCACCTGTGGTATCAAAATCCTGATCTTGATCTAAACGTCTTCGCTCTTCTAGTCGCTGACGAAATTCATTAAACTCATCGTCAATAACACCTCCAGCTTCATCCTCTTTGGGTGGCCAACGCCATTTTCCAATTCGTACAGTTTTAGCCCGACCATAAGGGTCCATGAAAGGACGATGGCCGTGTGCCTCACCCAGCAGCACCGGTGGGAGTGGTGGTGGAATAGGAATTGATCCACCTCCTAGAAAAAGATTGATATTGAATACGATGTTGTTTTATCTCAGGTTTAACTTTAATTTTAAAACAACGTACCATTTACTGCCTTTATGACGGGTCCAGATTGACTGTCGTTGAGTTTATCGACTGAGCTCCTTCTAAGTAACTCTTGAAGAGCTTGATTTTGTTCTATAAGTTGTTGTTGTATTTGAATATTCTGTTCCATTGCGGATTGAATAAATGCAGCTGGATTAGCGCCTTTGGTTTTGAACCCAGAAGGTGCTATAGTATCTTCGAACACTCCTCCCTTCAAATTACTCACAAGACTTCGAACATCGCTCAAATCATCCATCATGTTTGACCCCTCCAATACAGGGGAAAATAAATCATCCAAGAATTGATCCACATCAGAAGCTTGGCTAGGAACACGAACTCTTCTCACGTGACTCGCAAGGGATGGGGCTTCCGATGTGTCACTCATGGCACTTGATTTTGCGTAATAACTGAAAAATGCATTGAAATATACATTACAAAATGTACCAACAAATAAAATATTATTTAGTTTTTGTTTAAATCTTTACCCTTTGCTTCCAACCGATGAAGGAGCCTTCTTGTATCCTGACATAGCTTTAATGTACCGTGGAGGACCAGCGCGATTCCCTCCTCCACTTTGCTTCTGTGACATATGTCCTTTGATTAGTTCTGGCTCATAATCATCCTCGCCATCAGAATTAAATGTACATTGCGCCAATTCTTCCTCTTCATCAACATAGTCAGAAAAATATGCGTCGGACGTTTTTCGCCGGGGGGACACATGTGATAGGTTTTCTATTGACGAGTTGTACCTATTATCATGGAATTATTATATTAATTATATAATTGTATGAAAGTATACCAACTGTTATATATAGGTAGGTGTATTAACCTTTGATTTAACTTTGAATCACTAAGGCCTAGCATTTTTCTTCGCATAGCAGCTGGAGCATCTATTGGTTCATCCAATAAATTGTCCAAGGATTTTGTCCTACTATTGCTGCGAGTTTCATCAACTGAATCCTTCTTGAAATATCGTTCATTCAATTTCGAACGGGAACTTAATATTCCTTTTGAAATCGCAGGAGAATTTGACTTCATTGCCAATTCGGGCTGTGCATACATCATCTTTGCGAAAAGGAGTGATGGTTGTTGGTTGGCGACTCCAAAGACTTTCCCAAATTGTGAGAAGTCAACCCCTGAAAGAAACATATATTAATGAAATGCACTCCATTTTTTCACATCA
>JAQFZB010000737.1:0-11008 GCA_034695165.1 Desoria trispinata | reverse complement strand
CTGTATAAGATTGAATTGTAAAAGTGGATTGAATATCTCCTTTTGGGGTATATGTTGTGGTAGCCAGCTCTAATAGAAAGTGACGAAGAGTGAAGAGAAAGAATTGCTATGAAGTGGATAATTCTTTCATCCCATGAAGATCGAGGGACATCATCTGATTCGGGATAAAGACGTTGTGATTCGGGTGTATTTAAAAAGCATGAAGAACAGAGGGACCGAATCGGAGCAAGGAGGTTCATATTGAAGATGCTGCTGAGAAAAAGAAAGCCCAACAGGCTAAAGTCTCAAAACTCAAGTCTCTCCAAAGTAACTAACTGTTCACAGAGAGAAAGAAAGAGAGAGAGGTTTCAGATAAAAAATCCCTGTTTCCTCTTTCTGACTTTTCTTTCACCGTCGGCATTTTCCCTTCATGTGGCTCTAGCTAGGTATCCATGTGTACGTATACAGTATAAGTATAGGCATAAGAGCAGAGAAAGAGAGTTGAGCACGGGATCGCTTTCTTTTCTTTATTTTGTATGTGGTACGGGTGGTGCAGCTGAGTTCAACAGGTTAACATGAAACACACTCGTCCTTTTCTCTTTCACTTTTTCTCATGACCCATCTCCATCCACATACTTGTTTTCCATGCAAAACCCTTATACCCACACCGGCCAGCGCAACGAGACCACAAAGAGAGGATAGACATATAGGGGTAGACTTGCATTTGTGGTGGTAGTAGTAGTAAGTGAAGTCAACAGGAGCAGTAGAGAAAAGAGATGGGCAGAATCTTGGTGGTTGAGTTGTCAGTGCATAAGAAGTCGGAGGAGGAGAAACATGCACATGGTCTAAGAGAGAAAGCACGAGGGACTCAAGAGGAAGAAGATTATGGTAGTGATAGTATGGTAGTAGTAGTAGTAGTAGTGGCCATTCAGAAGAGCAACAGGAAGAAAAAGAGTAAGTCACTTACTACTTTAGTTGCAGGTACATGTACATAGAAGCAGATCAGAGCTCCTCTCTTCCTCCTCCTGATGATCCTTCTTCGGCATTTACACTTTCACTTGCTACACAAATAACAACAACAATAAGATTACTACAGCTATCAGTTATTATACTACTATACATATATTGATTTATGAGTATTAAAGGCAGATGAGTTAAGAAGATGTTGAGAGTCAATAGTAGTTAGTTGGTTGTACGTAATAAATAGTAATGATAATTTTGATTGTTTTGATGAGAATAATGATGTGGAGAGAGTTTGAATGCTGGGGAGAGGAAGGATCGGCTGCAGAAAGGCAAGTGAAGGAGAGTTATAAAATAAACAGGGACTGTGCGAATCTGACGCAGTGTATGCTATATGCTGTCTCTGATAACTCTCTCCTCATCTCAAACTAATCAATAATACGCTGAATACTATTGATTGCCGATACCAATCAATCGCGCAAGTCCCTGCTGCCTCTTCTGACTATAGAGAGAGAGAATTGGAAATGTTGGAGGACGGATTGTTCACAATGCTATATGAGATGAGGCCCCCCTTTCACTCACTCACTCAATGGCTCGTACACATAATTCTCTAACAAGCCAAAGCTACTTGCTGCATACTAGTAAACTATGACTGCCACACAAATTTCACCCTTCCTCTTTCCGATCCCTGTGCTCCATCAAAAAAGCCAAATTTCTCTCTCTCTAAATCATCATCAGCTCAAATCCTTACCAATAAATTCATTCACTTCCCAATTCAACTCTCTAACAAAACCCAACCAACTTTATTATTCACTTGACTCTATACATATATAGCCTTGCATAATACATCCCATGCTTTCTCCACCACCATAGAAAACATATAAAACACCTGCATGCATTCAGACACTTTCTCTTCCTACAGCCGCCAGTATTCACCACGTTCTTTTTCATTGCATGAAAAAATCTGTGTCAAGTATCAGATTGCTGCTGAAAGGAACGTCTTGCATGAATATTTACTAAGCTCCCGTAGTAAAGAAAGTGATAGTGTAGTAGTAGTAGTAGTAGGAGACAGTAGAGCTGATGATTGAGTCCCATCTGAACTGAGTTTGTCCCCAACCGGTGAAGCATACTAATGCAAACAGATAGATGCATTTTGTAGATAAAGGGAGCAGTAAAGGATGTTCAGTCATATTTTAAAAGATCAGTTGATCTTCGGAAATAGAAACAGAGGCAGACCATAGAGAGAGAGAGAGTGAGACAGAGGAGCTATATTATGTGGCTAGAGAGATGATATAGACGCGTTAGCCCTAAAGGGCACTAATTTAACCAAATGACACGAACTGAGAGCTCAACAGAGCAGGATGAGTCGAGGAGTACAAATAGATACATATATAATAATATACATATTGGGGGGTTCATAAAAGAACAATCGAATCGATCCAGCAGCAGTAGTAGTAGTAGTAGTAGAGACAATAATGTGATGGAAGTTCCTCTCATATGCATAATGGTGATAAAAGTGAGATGCACATGGACAGACTGATATGAAATGATGGTGTTGGTCGCATGGAATGGTTCGTTGTCAGAAGCAATTCTTATTTCGTTGTTAGCATCATAGTATAATAAAGCAAGGAGTGGATGGAGACAGAGGGAATGTAGTGGTGGTTGGTATTGGCGATATCGGAGATGGAAGCAATATATCGATCGGGAATGATAATTACGAGTGACAATTGGAGATAAAGGGGAAAAGAAGATGCATAGGGAAGGCTTGAGTCAAACAAAAAGGGATTAAAAGGGTGGGTGGTATATACACCATGGCCAGCCAGCAGTCAGTCAGTTCACATAGAAGAATAGAATAGCAGAAAACGAATGGAACGATATCAAGAAATAATCAATAATTGTAAGCAGAGATGATACCTCTCTTTCTGGATACACATTGGCATCAGACACGATTTTATTTCCAAATATGGTTGTCATTTCTCACCAGCAGCACTATGAAATACTACTGCAATCATATAAACCCAAAAGTAAAACCAAACCAACCATCAACTGACATACCTGCTTACCCACCACCATCAGGCTCCCTTATTTCTTCAAAGGTGAATTTGCAACCATCGCATCGAATGATGAATTCGATTTCAACTTTTACTTCCCACACACATATACATAAATAAGATTGAGACCAACATAGCATAGTGCAGAAATAGAAACACTTTCACTAAGTCCTATATCACAACAGCATGTTCTAATGCTCCTCAAGAAGAAGAAGAAGAAGAACTCTAATTTACTAAGACTAATTCAAAATTCAAGAGTCAGAGCTAGTAGACGTAGAGCATCATCAAAAAGACCCAATTGTCATCTTTCAATTTCCGCATTATAGCATCACCACCACCACCGATGATTTCTAAACTCAAATTTCCAATGAACATAATTTTTAGCCATTTGCACGTGACACATTATTTCTCCTCTTTCTTATAATCCAATCCATCTGTCTTTCCCTCACTCTCTCATCCAATTCTCAAAGCATATCATTCTATATTATACATATATATATAGGTAGGCATATACGATATTCGATGCGTCTCCGATGAATCCGAGCTAACCAACCAAGAATTACTTTACTTTCCCTTCTTCTTCTCTTTTTTGACACGATTGACACATTATTGATTTATCGATCACTTTTAGTCAATCCGATCAGTCTGCTATAGAAGTAATCATCATCAGCAGCTACTGCTGTAATACATCACACCACACGGGATTAGTAGAAGGAAGGAAGGAGCAGCAACCAAAACCAAGTAAAGGATGAAAGCAGTCGTCTTTCTTTCTCTCTTGCAATATGCAATACATCAATCTCCTCTTCATTGCAACTCTCTCTCAACGCTATCATTTTACTTTCTCCACTTTTTTCCCTTTCCAGGAGGAATCTCAACTGGTGTCTCAAACCAAACCACTGGAGCAGCAGTTAGGAACTTTTGTTCCCGTCTTTTTCCCATGTACCCATATTCTCCTCAGAGCTCACTCACTCTCACCTAACTACACTGTACTTGTACTAAGGTGTTGAACAATAGTCTACACTTCTAACAAACGGGGAAAGTTGAATCGAAGCCTTATTTGTGTGCATGAGATATCAGTGTAATGGAAATGGTGGCATGGAAATATAGTAATGAGTAATACAATTAATGGGAGGAGAATATACATTTAAAAAGAGTAATTCTCTAATCGATGGTAAATCAATGGACCGATGATGGGAATGGAAGGGGATGAAGAGAAATTAAAAATCTTGTCTTCCCCCTTTCTTTCTTTGGTTGTGCCTTGCAGTACAAAGTACATGGTATATACATAGTATACAATTTATAGATTACATGGAGAATACTGCTACTATATACATAGGGACAAGTGCGAGTGCACATCACAACCGTCATCAGCAGATGAATAGTTCCCCATTTAATAAGCATTTGTGAATTCGAACTGAACTTTTCTCTTCGAATTCAGTAGAATTGAGTCTGAGACGAAATAACCAATGCAAACCAAGGCGACATTTCAAAGGGAGAGAGAGAGCAGGGGCAGCATGGCAAACAGCAATTAAGCTATTACTAATTTAGATTTGAGAATATTTGCATATTTATTCTCAGCTTTTTATTCATATATATGTAATACGAGGGCTACATACAGGCAGGCAGTAGGGAATGGGAGAAATATAAAATCTACAAAGAGAAAGAGAGAATAAGCATCGGATTTATCACGAAAGTATTAAGTTATTGATTTACAGAGGAACTGAAAGAAATTTCATTTCAACTACTGCAATCAGTTTATTGTATAGTAGCAGTACATATAGTAGCCAATGAAAGTAAAACCAATGCCGGACCCAGATTGTATTTATTTATTTCCATATTAGTCACGACCTCCTACTTATTCCAATGAGGAGATTGAGTAAATTGTAAAATTTTGTTGTGACTTTTGACTTTTGCTCGATTGACTTGACTCACACGATTTTCACTTTTCTTCTAAACCAATTCATTATATACAATATAGTATACAGATATAGTACCTATGCAAATAGTATATGTGGAGGGAAAAGGTTGCCGAGAGAAAGGTATTAAAATATTGCTGTTTTTGAATTTGAATTTCTGATGAACTGTTCTATATGCTCAATGGCAGTAGTGGTAGAAGAGTGACTGACTGATTGTTTGTAATATAGAGTATTAGTTGTATTAGTAGTGGTCCGTTGGTGTTGATCGATCGATAGCTTATCAGAAATCATCATAGTCGAGCTCTAAGCCAGTGACTATGTGATTGACAGGTATTAGCCTTAATGCTGATTTCGCGTGTTCTTACTTTGTAATTAAAGAGTTTGGCACACTACTACTACTAATACTTTACTCTCGTCCAAATCAAGAGAGATATTTCTCTCTCTCTCTGGATTTATATGCTATATTTTGAAGAGTTTATTGCGGATTATTAGTGGTGGTGCTAGCTAGATCCAATCCTCTATTGCATCTCTTTTGATCAACCAAGAATAATTCAAAACATTTGTGTTGCTACTGCACTATGAACCATAACATACCTGTTTATAATGTACTTTGTATAATCAATCTTCTCTACCATTCCTGATTCCTCTTCTGATTGCTCCTGATTGCACTCACTTTATATACTTACAAACCCAATACACTGATTTACTAACATTTATTACATGGATTTACTCCCGTTCATTATTATTGATAATATTTTATATAGTTTTCTTTGTTTTGTATTCCAGACTGATTTGCAAATATCAATTCAGTTATATTCTACAAACTACTACTTCTGCTCCATAAGTATAATTGGATATTAATATGTGGAACTTTCCCTTCCACGGGAATAGAGATTGAGAATTAAGGTGAATATGCTAATTATAATTGTAATTTATTTGTAAACAGTAAACAGCAAGTAGAAAGTGATAATTGTTGTGAGGTAGTCTCTTAGTTAAAAAGTATATGATTGAAAGTAGATGCAATTAAATGCAAAGGATGTTATAATGGATTGTCAATCCTCCAGTTAACTTTATCGACTCTCTGTCTCTGTCTCTGTGTGAATTGTATTATATGTGTTTAACAAGTAGAAATCTTCTTTTGCGGCAATGCAGTTTGCCTTCTTACATATATCCTACTCCTGAACTGATCCTTTATTTGGTTCAATAAAAATAATTGAAGGAAAATAAAATATTTTGGCAAATATCCCAATCCAATGCATCGGCCGCCTTGTGTACACAGATAAATGGATGGCAGATGAACTCTTTCCTTTCTCAATCCAATTTACACTTTCAATACTTTACGAAAGATCGGAGGAAACCGATTTACTATCACTTCCTTCTATTTTTTTCTTCTTTTCTATTACAAACACCAACACCCTAATACCAATAATACCTACATCATCATATAATCTACCAGGTTTAAGAAAGAAAAAACTCGTGGATATTGGTTCTCTTAGGATTAGAAGTCAAAAATGCGATAAAAACTTCAGAATCCTGATTCCAATCGCATATGTAATCGACTCCTTCCCAATTGCCATCCGCCGATCCTCAATCCTGTCAACTTTCCCGATATATATTACCCATATACATCGGTATTTATTATAGGTAGAAAAACTTATACATCCTCAGCTCATGAGCTAATATTTCATTATTAATCTGAACCGCATGCAGAGGTTATGTAAGCTTCAATACAAACGTAAAAAATTCAAACGATATTTTTCGAGATACCGATCAAGTAAAAAAATTATGAGTTTCAAATTCCGGTGTTAAGTAGGAAATAAAATATATGTCTATTTAAATTCATTCATGAAGATTAGATTTAATCTAATGAAGAAAGAAGGAATGAGATTGAGATTTCTGGAATTTCTCAACGTTCATCTAAATCTAACCGTTGGTGGTTAATGTTAATGGTGTTGGTAAAAGAGTAGCAAAGTTTAAATTAACTTAATTGATACAATATATTAATATTTTATTAGGTTAAAACTACATCCGCCAAAGCTATAGAATTTATTCACACAATTTAAAGAGCATGTACATGTCAATTTGATAGGTGTTTCTTCATGTCATCATAAAAAATGTCAAACAAGTTTACATTGAATCGGATCAAAGTTACATCTCTACAAGTCATGATTTCTCGCTAAATGTGCCAAAAAGCTGTATAAACATTGCCTAAAAGTGTTTTAATTGAATCTTTTTTTTATCCTTCTGTCGTCTACTTCTACAGAAGACAGTTTCTTTTGCTGTTAATCTGAGACATATTTTAACGACGACAGCAACAGAAAGTAACAGGAGAGCAGAAAGATTGCAAACCCAAATTGAATCGGGCAATTTTGTTTATTTATTTGACTGATTCGCCATCAAATAAATTCTCGAAATTTTCTTCACTACAAGTATAAAAGCATGCGAATGTGTTTATCAGCAAGGCAACGGAAACCTCTATGAACCTATTTCATATAAAAGGAGAATCTATTTAAAATGATGACGGATTTATTAATAAATGATCGATTTTGGTTTTCAACACTTTAACAGTGTTCAATTCTCATATCTTCTTTATTATCCCACTATTTTGCGTTTTTACCTCTATCTTGTAACAAAACATGAAGAAAAATTATAACAAGGCCGCAACACATTTACGAGTACTATGAGATATAATGTATGACTTTCGCCTGAAGAAGCCGGTGGTGCGGTGATGATAGTGTTTGTAGTTTTCGTTGCTTTATTTCTTAACTTTATTTTTAGCCTTAAGGTTAAAGGAAGAGATTGAGGAAATGTAAGAGGGAAAAAGTGAAGAGAAAAAGAAACACTTGTCTCGTGTTCTCTATCCCCTTTGTGAAAAAACACAGTCATTAAACACAATTGACAATTTCTCTACGAATCATGTAAACTATAACGTTGTGTCAATGTCACTACTCTTAATATTCACTTCCTTTACATTGTATTACACTGCATTTAGTACTTTAATTAAATGAATTTTATATTTTAATCAAGTTTTTTTAATTAATAATAAATTAGACATTAAATTATTTGTCAGATGTGTTAGACTTAAAAATATCCTTTTATCTATAAGAGCTTTGTAATTTGTTTGGAATTTAGAGAAAGGCAGTTGTGGAAAAACTTCTCATGATATTTATTTATGTATTCGATGCCAGCAATGTTGAATACCAGGAACTAACAAAAAGTTTAGTAGGTGGTAGAGTAATAAGACATTGTGCATCTAATGGCACGAAAAAAACAAGCATCACGCCAGAAGCTGTGAAAGGTAACAAATTTCTTTGTCGATATACGACTACCAAGAAATCTTTTCGATTACCGCACATACAGTGTTACACTATTTCCATAGACCTATAAAAGCTTAATTAAATTAAATGAAAATATTTTCAACAGAAAATGAAACATAAAAATATTTCACTTTAAATAAATGTTTCATTTTGTCGTGAAATCTGTCAAAATACATTTTTCAAATTTTCATCGTCTCAAGTCAAGAGTTTTTGAAACCTTGTCTGTAGTAAAAGTGTATAAAATCATGAAAAACACATAAGTTTGCTTTTCTGTGATCTCATATGTGACTCTGCTTTTCGTTATCTTTCCTCTCAAGTCAATCGATGGACATAGAGACAGATGCATATAAATGACACGAGACAACAAATGCGACTAATTACTCAACTGATAATAAAACACAAGATATTTATAGATTCTAAAGTATAAATTTTAAGAATTGACTGCAAGGGATTTTCGATTGGTTTAACCATCGCCAATATTTCCAAAGCTATAGAGTATAATAATGATGACGACACATATCCTTCCTTCTTTTATTATAATTAATCTTTTGCCATGTTCCCAAATCTAAATCATATATACCTACATTATTTCATTCGTTCCACATTGATCCAATATCCGTATCTTTCTTCTCCTTCAATACTACTTGTTAAATGTGTAATGGTTCTTTGTTCAAGAGATTTATTTTTAAAAAATCGTAATCATGTGCGAAGAATTGCTGATTGATATCACTTTTCTGTATATGAATTTTAAAAATTATGAGATTCACACACTACACAGTAGTAGTTTGAAATGGACATTATAATTGGCACATAATTGATAAAGGCAGAGGCAAACCTAATAATAAAAATTTGAACGTGAGATTGTGTGCAAGAGAATGTTCATGACTACAATGTTTCTTATCTGAATATTGGCAGGCATAAAATCCTGGCATTAGCTTTCTGAGAGCGATAAAAAAACAATATTTGGCTGATATGGATTAGATTTGAACTGTTTCTAAATGATTGGAAGAATCGGATTGCTGTTGCTGCTGGTGCTACCACGGGTTTCCTTCTTTTTCCCCTGTACTTCTTTGCAACTATGTTCTTTAAGACTTCTAAAAGAACTGTAGTATATATTTTGTAATGCTACTCAACTTTCATATGCGACTAATCGATCTCGAGACGATATCAAGTTGCTACGAGTATTTTCTGTCTTTCTTCCATTCAATCATTATTTATGCCTCCATGTCAAAGTTCCCAGCAGCTGGAGCAGCAATTTATTTTTAAGATCCCACACTCACAAAATGACTACGTGCTGATCATTTACTATATTGAATTTTCATTTTAGCTTATCCTAAAGCCTACGAGAACATAATATAATGTACATGATTTTTTGAAGAATCGCATTTCAAATTTCAATGAGGCAAATGAACTGAAAACTCATTAAAATCTATTAGAAATTGAGACGTATAATTTGTAGTATATAAGTAAAGATATTGAACATATATAGTGTATGTGTATAGTCATTAGCCTCTGTTGGTTATAAGAAGAGTGCAGGTCAAAAAATGCAATTAAATAATAACAAAGTGTTTTATTTTTTCAATCTATAATAATTTTGGTTGTTGTTGGTTTGATATTCGAAGCCTGCCTGTGGAATGACATGAGAAATTTCACAAGCTAATAAAAATAAAATTAGTTGTCAGTTATTGGTGTTTGATAAATGGAGTATGGGAATGGCATATATTCTACCATTCTACTACTATATTGCAGTTGCATTCATTCCAATAATCTTTTCTCATTGGTTAACTGACTATAATTTTATGAGAGTAATTATTATTATTATTAGGAACGACGATATACAATTTGATACTTTGTATTTTGTAGCAGAAATGCAGACGCAATTTGAACGCAGTTGCAATGATTTGAATAACGGATAACAAGTCGATAGCAAAATGTGAAATCTAAAATATAAATTGTAATTGAATGCATTCATGGCCATATTAATGGATAAAAGATAGACATAACTATTTCTGACTGTATTAAATTTTTTTTATTCTTAATTCTTTGTCATATCATGTTTAGATTTTTTTTAAATTTTTTTATCTCTTTCACAAATCACAATCTTTTTTAAAGATTATTTTGATTTAACACAAACAAAAGAGCAAATTGAAATTAAATGGCGAAATTCTGTGATTTCTCCATTTAATAGAAAAAGGCTATAAAAGAGAGAAAGAAAAGGGATTAAAACATCAGTGTTGAGGAAAAGTATTATGGTATTAAATTAGACTATGTAAAATAGAGGATGTTTATTTGTGTGTGATAAAATCAGATAGCATAATATATAATACGTAGAGAGCAGAGAGAGTATAGAACGTGTGTGTGGACATGAACGTTGTCATTGGTCAAGTTAAAATTCTCTTATGAGAATAATAATCGAGGGTCAGATTTGACACAGGAATCCATCGATTATTTCTTAACATGCACGAAACAAATTTATCGATTTAGAGTCGAAAATCACAACTTATATTATTCCCATGATTATTATTCGTCTTCAGTTTTCATTCTCCATAATATACATTTCCATTTCACTTGTACATAATAAAATAAAGGTTCATATGCTGTTCTTTTCCTGTCAAGGTGATTTTCAGATTAAATTACAAATATTCTCCAATACTCTGCAAAGGGAAATCAACTTGTCATGCTATAAATGCTAATAAATCCTATCCCACCACCACCACCACCACCTAAAGCAATAATAACACCATATACTCACTCATTGGTGTAGCAATAATTCATACCTGTGATT
>JAQFZB010000736.1:0-11014 GCA_034695165.1 Desoria trispinata | reverse complement strand
TACAATATTTATTACAGGTACAACAACAACAACACATAATAAAACGTATCAGATCTATGATTTTCACAAATCAATGGCAATCATTTCTTTGACTTTTAAATGAATCATTTAAAACTAACAAAATAATATATTTTTGTAAACCAAATAGTTGTATATGAACAAATCTAACATTGGCACACCTCAGTTTACAATATATATAATGAGAAATTGCACAGAATTCCACCTTCATTAAATTATTTATGTAAATAATTTAATAATTATTATTACATCTAAACTTCTGTTTGCGTTTTGGCACCGAGTTTCCTATCTGTTTTTAATAATAAAAATATATTTTGTTGTATTTTATCATGTCATGTAATTATTCTAAAACTACAGCAGAGAGAACATCCTAATAATGAAATTTAAAACTCCAATAAATATTTGTAAACGTCTTCCTGTATTACTCATCTTCCTCTATTGACGCATGAATTCTGAAAGTTAAAACTTGTTGTATAAATTACACTTTTATACAGTTTGGAATGTTTTATTTACCATCCGGCAATATTTTGCGAGAATTTCCAAATGATCCCATTCCAGCTAAAAATGAATAATATATTATGAAGAATTGAGATTTATAGTTTTTTAATGACAGCTTAAATTATTATACATAATAAATTAGGAAGGAATCAAAGGATTTCATAACAATTTCTTTTTGAATAAAATAAAATCATTTCATACCCTGGCTAGCCCCTCGATTGCTTCCATACTGAAGTCCAATGATTTTATTGCTCTCTGCTAATTTCTCTGCAGTAAAATTTCTCCTATTCTCATCAGCCACCTTGACACCTAATGTACGGGCTCCTTCATGACCCTTTTTCTGTGCCTAATTGTAAAATGTTATAAAAGTATAGTAGAAACCCACAACAACCGATTTCTCCTATCATATAAAAAACAATTACCATTCCTCCAAGAGCATAAATACAGTCGACCACCATGTAAAGATTTTTATTCTCGTATAGATCATTAACTTGAAATAAATCTTGAGATTTAAGACCGTAGATTTGACACCCTTTCAGAAACATCTCTAGATTCTCTCTCTATAGAAAGTTAAATACAAGCATAATATATAAAGAATCTAGGGGCACATTCAAAATTATTCATATATATTATATTTATACCTGCTTGAATGGTCCAGGCGAGTTGTTGACTTTCTTCACCGAATTTGGACACAATTTGTTAATCAATCTAAATAGGAACATGAATATTAATATAATTACGGAGAATCTTTAAATTTGTAAAACAATATCATTACTCGCAAAGAATAACACCATCCTTTAACAAAGCTGCGAAATCCAATTGATCCCTAATCCCATTATTGCTGTCCGCAATTATCAAACTTCTATCCAAGATACATTCTACCCACATTATGGCTTCTTTGGCACGGTCCAGACTAAACTTAGCTTGAGCCTATAATTTATTAAAATTTAACATCTCATAATCTATATCAAGTGAATATGATTATTGCATCTTATTATTCTTTCTTTACTTACTTTCATCTGGCACTCACGACTAAGGCCATAAGAAGGTCCATGAAATGCCATAGTACAATGCTCTGGTTTTATTAATCTGAAATTCATTTATACATTAATACTGTTTTTGGTGAAAATGAAAATACAATGTAAGTAGGGGAGAGTGAAACACGCTAATTAAATCGTAGTAGTAGAATAAGTCCCTTTTGAAATTATTTAGAATTTTCTTATGTACAGGAGCTACTTATTATTAGACAATGGAGAAATACATTAAGTAACGGTCCTTCTGTATCATGTAATAGAAAAATTGTACTATCCCTGTATATAATAAGAGGTCCAATAATAATAATGATAAACTCTGATAATTGGAAATGATATACATGAAAAATCTCACCAGAAATTTGGAACAGAGATTATTTCCTTTCCAACGTTCTTTCTGCTAGACACCTGAGATTGAAAAGTAGGTAATCAAAAATATCAAATTAAATAGACTTGAATTTTGTAAATAAAATATTCCGGACACGATGAACTGGTTAATAAATGTTAATAGATGATGAGCAGAAAAAACTTTGGAATTTTGCATCTACCACTAACTACGGTAATTCTATCGCTGCTGCTATAGACTCCGAGGTTAAGAAGATGAGGTAATTAATATAATAATAATATAAACTGTACCTTATGCTTAAATGCTTATAAATTTGTATATCGTAGTAGTGTGTTTTAGTGTAGTTGTCGAATGCGTATGTGTACGTATAATATTATTACAAAATTGTAAACGTCTCTGTGTAGAATAGTATTATGATGATGGTCTTGTTTTATGGTACTAAAATATTTAAACCGTATAGATTTTTATAAAGAAGAAGAAGTTCTCCGTTATTACATTGATTATTGCATTATACTACATAGTACTACGTGTACGGATGAATGGAGAAACTTAGTTTAAAATCATTATGATGACGATGATGATGATGATGATGACGATGGGGATGGTAGTGGCAGTGATATAGTGAATAGAGATCCTCAAAAGGATGTTGTCTTGCTCTATCCACCTGTCCGTTGAGGTGTGTAAAAGAATTCCTTCTTCTTATTACTTACATTGTTACTTAATGTTACATGACATTATGTTAAGAAGAACCACTAATAAGGGTTTTCCCCCAAACAGTCATCTCATCGTATTCATCTAATATACTATATACTATAAAAACACCATATAAAGAAACTGGATTTAAATTTTTAATTTTTAATCCTCCCTGTTGTACACAAAGACTTGAAAACACAAACCATCGTTGCATCCTCATATTGCTATTATGGCATAAACCCAACAACCCGTACTACAACTTCTTATATCTTAAACTCGTTATTTTACTTTTATGTTATCTTCTTCACCTATGCCCCCTGCATTATTTTACAAGGCTTTAACAGTTAAATTTATTCAAAAGAAATCCTTTCAACAAAATTTTATAAATTTTACTTAAAAATGCATTCACTCACAATATAAATGCTTACTGTCAATTTGTTATCTGGAACCTGTTGGTGAATAGAAAACAATTTTGATGCTTAATTTGATTGTCTAATGTTCATAATAATGCAAAGGAAATATACATTTTTAATTTTTTCATTTCAAAAATCATTTAGGATAGTTTATTGATTATAGAAGTATAAAATAAACCGTCTCAGGATGAGACATTAATTCATCAAATTCCTCAGAATTTAAAGCAGATTACGAAAGTCATTGGGGCACATTAAATTTTTCCGCATTGACCAAAAATCTCATAATTTTCAATACTATAATTTAGCGTTTTTAAATTAATTCCATCAGTTATAGAAAAAAAAGTATGGTTGCATCTAGAAGACGGACGAAAATCGAAGGATCAATCCACCCAGACGATACTTTACCTCAAAATGCATCAACTCTATAGGGTTTTCAAACCAGATGAAAATTAATTCATTTATTTCAATTAATAGCGTGAAAATAAAAAGATGAAGCTTGTTTATTTTACGATTTATTTAAAAATCAGACAAATTTGTAATAATAACTGATAAAAAGAATACACTTGTGACATCACATTGTATACAATACAATAAAATAATACAATTCATAATAAAGTCGATTTATATTTATATATATATAAAACATTCAACATTATAATTATACCGTGTCGGGATCAATATCAAGCTAATGAATAAAAGAAAGAATTCTCTTAAGAATAAAGGTTACTATAAATTACCTAAATGCTATATTAGTTATTTGAATCGTTATACATATATGATATCACTGTATATAGAAGTATGAATTTAAACAAACACAGATATTTCTATTATATAAGTATGTATAAAGACTACGTCATGGAAAAGTCATTAAAGTCTCCTTGCTCGAAGAATTCTGGAGGAATCTCTTCCTCTCCATCAACAAATTGATATGATTTCCACTCTTCCATGAATTTCCATAAACTTGGTGACACACACTGATGACACATTAAACTCGCACTCCCAAAACGATCAGGTAGACATTCACATCGTTGACAGGAAGTTGGGTAAGATGTCTGTGCTACTCTTCGTGACCAAACGTCCAAAACTTTTTTCGTTGGATGTTCTACATTAAATCGTGTACCATTCGACTCCATAGCCAAGGGGGTGCAAAAATCTTTCGGAATGTTCAACTGACGCTTTAGGGGAATGTCTGGATCTAAAATACCACTCTTGGCATGCTTTAGTGTGTAAACGCCAGCCATGTCGATCCCGTAGATTTGATTAATTTCATCCTGTTTACGATTTCCCTGTGGGTTAATTGTAAAAGTAGATTAATAGGATTCTTATTCTATTTTGATGACATTATGCTATTCGAACAACTAACCTTAAGGGTGAAGGGTTTCGGAGTCAGCATGTGAAGTTTTATGTCATTCTCAACAAGTAAAGTCAAAATATCTCCATAACGTGAAGGATCTCCGCAATTATCCTCTCCACATGTAACAGCAATGAAGTTTTTGGAAACTCCTGCACGGAAACCCAAAGTTGCAGCGTATTGTATTGCATCATAAAGTCCAGCCTTCGAAGCTGTATCCCTTACTCCAGGGGAAACTGTGCTGGAGTAATTTGAAATCTTGAATAAAGTCCGGTGTGACCAAACGTTTGCAGAAGATGTTTTTATGTGTGGATGCTGATGAATATCATCTCCACCGTAACCCACAATGGCATATCTATTATCTTGAATACCATTGGTGTTTAGTGCTAAATCCAATCTTCGTATGGCTTCGTTCAGCGTTGTATGGCTGACACAGGAGGTCTCGTCAAGAAGAATGACCGTATCCGAAGATTGAGGTGGGGACCGTTCTCCGTTAAGGCTTAATGTTGCGTTCTCTCCTGTTGTTAGCGCTGTTCCATCTTCTAATCGACAACGAACTAAAAAAATTTAAAATTTATTTATTTGCACATGTATTTTGTGTAATAAGGAAATGAAATTCTAGTGTCATACCACATGTTGGCGGCATCCAAACATCTATTTTATTCTTTTGACATTCTGTGACATAAGCACTCATTGCTGAACAAGCTGCTTGTGCTCTATTTGCATTATTCACATTCCTTGAGATATCATATTTGCACATTTCCATGAATACTTCTGTACTCACAGTGTTGAAACAGGGTCTGAGGGGAGAACTACGTTGTACAAGCAAATCTTCGCATATTCTATCAACATCTTCCAGAGGGGATTCATCTTTGGCAAAATTTTTCATTCTGCAAGTTCCACTGTTTTTACCCACTCTCCAAGAATACGCAAAAGCAGACACATCATTCATTAATAGGCGACTCGGACTTTGGAAATCGTTTCTAGGTTCATTATCATATGTACCCAGAAGACCTCCTAGTTTTCCAAAATGCCATCCAGATACTTCTACATTACATGAAGAGAAACTACAAGTCATGGTGAAACCTCTCTTGTCATACAATTCCAGTCCTGATTGATGTCTCCGGATATAAAGGGATCCAATCATCAAAGGTAATTCCATTTTTTTCCCATTTAGAGTCACTTTAAAATCTCCAACTATATCAATCTCAACGATCGCCCCTCCAGTTGTGGTAACTGAATAAGATTTCTTCCGTACAACTCCATCCCTATTCTCGTAATTAACTATCAGTGAAAACGGATCATTAGTTTGTCCTTGATCTGCTAGAAGAATGTAGCTGCACTCCCCCGCAAAACGGAAATAGTGTTTGTCAAAAGTAAAGTAATGATAATCCCCCGCCAAAAGTGCATAAGAACCAAAGGGTGGCAATACATTACGCAAATTAAGAGCAAATAAAGGTTTTAAACTTTCTATTGTGTCCATTGTTTGGTAATAAAAGTTTGTTAGTTGACTAACATCTTTTTTTTCCTCTTGAGATGAACGCCAGTGAGGAATTTGTGTAAAATCAATCCACTCAATTGTACTCAAAGATTGATCGTAAGAGATGGAACCTTCGTCCAAGGAATAAATAAATTTACCCGTTGGTAAATAACGGTGGATCAATCCATCGAGATTTTTCAACGATGCTTGAATTAAACCTTTTATTCTATGCTCGATTTCCAACGCTTCCCATAACTTGTTAAATGTGCTGTGAAATGTTGAGAAGGCGTAACGAATGTAAGGCAATGGGGGAGTGTTCATGAGTTCCACAAAATATTCATCTTCAACACCGTTTTTAATTGCGTCAATCAATGGTGACAAGTAGTTTGACAAACGATCCCAAATTCTAGATTTAGATTAAATTATTAAATAAACTTGCAATCAAGTAAAAAGATATCGATATGCTACAAATAAGTGTACTATAGAAATATACTCACTTCATATCCATCATATTTTCAAGCTTTTTCGTAAACTCTTGAATCGGAAGCTCTTCAATCCATGTTGCATAATCTCGGTATAACTGAGCCAATTTTCGACAAAGTCCAGTAGCCATCAATTTCCTTTCCATTTCATCAATTTTCCCTTCCAAAGCACTCACAAATATTTTTATGCTCTTCACAGTGTTTTCCACAAGAGAAGATATAGTTGACATATTGTCGATCCAAATTGCATTCACAAAATCCTCCACTCTAGTCCAGCAATCCATGAAGAGTTTTTCAAAACTGCCATCATAGCTTTCCAAAAAGTTGTCAATGCATTCGGAAACGTGACGAACCAAACTCAAGAAGAAAGATTTAACTTTACACCATTTTTTACAAATCGATTCCCTGTTGAAAATTTATAAATTTATCACAATTTCATCGGCCACAAAATGGTTTTCTAAACTTACCCGATATTATAGATAAATTCTCCAACGACACCCATGCAGTCAACGATATCTTTGATGTACAGTACATTGTTGTCATAAAGTTGTTTAAAATACTCCAACATATTCAACCATTCTTCGTATAAAGTTGAAATTTCTGCAGCTGCAAATTCTCCAAAATTTGCAAGACTCCTTTTGATTTCAGGTGAGATTTGTTCCCATCTGCCTCTGAATTCTTGAACCATATTATACAAAAGTCCCATTGAATGAATATCTCCCAAGACAGAAGAGGAGAACATTTTAGGAACATCTAATTCCAGAATGTGTGAAAACAAATTAGGTAACCAATTCACTCTTGTGGATAAACTATTTGTAATAGCAGATGTCAATTCCATCGTAGCGACAAAATAGTCAACATTATTTGGAGCATCCAGTCTAGCAATATGAATTCCAATTTTCTTTTTATGTGAGAACCCTCCAGAGATTTTGAATATATCATCACCATTCTGTTTGATTATTGCTTCAAGGAATGGTAGAGTTGTTTGTACAAAGGCATCTCCACTGAAGGAAAAGAATCTACCTTGGAGAACTACATGTTCTTGATGAACTTGGGATTTCAAAATTATTACATCGGAGGACTCGTATGAGAATAGTTTTAATTCATATCGCCCAATTTCAGCAAATGCTTCGATAGATAAATTTCGAATCTCCCCTGTTACATCCATATAAGATAAGTCCACGCCAACGCTATTTTCAAGCTCTTTGGAATATGAATGTAAATCCACTGTTACAAGGATGTTAGACGGAACATGTTTCAAATTAACCTTAAATGTTTTCCAATCTGTATTATTTCTAGATATTAGAAAAACAAAATTATCTTGAGCATTTTCCGATACTTTAATGTCCATTTCAATATGTTGAAAACGGTTATCTTTGTAAATTTGATCCATTGAGATCATTAGTGGATATTGTAGTTGAGGATGTATAATTTCCAGAAAATATGATGTTTCTGAAACACGCCAAGCTGTTTCAATCTCTTTTTGAAATTTTACACTCAAGATTTTACTCAAATCTCTCCTTGCATCCCATTTAAGGTCCATAAGCCATACAATTTCCTTTTGAGGGGATGTTGTATTTGAAAACAAATCGAAAGCAATAGATCTGGAAGGAAAATGTATTTGGAGATTTACAAGACTGTTGGTAGAATCCTTGGACATTGCCATGCTGTATCCCCATTCCCCACTTGCATCAAGAAGAGGTCTGTTCCATTTTACGAGAGCAGTTTGATTAAATTTTGAATTGAAAAGAGTGTGTACAAGTGTTAAATCAAGTTCTCCTAATCTTTCGCCCTTGAGAGTAATGTGGATTTGATTTCCTTTGCCTAAAATTCCTCTACTCCATTCTATGCCTCCACCCACTGTTTGACCAATTGGGTTTTCAGTGTCCCAACAGAATTGAACTATTGCTTTCACTTGTGACTTGGAATAATGTTCGAAGCTTACAAGAAGTGAGATTGGTCTCAGTGGATTATAGATTTCAAGTGTGTTAACTCCGTTGCTACTGATAAATTGGAGACCAATTAATCTTTCGTGATTAAAATGTAGATTAAGTGTCGCATTGGTATTTACAAGCATTTGTCGAAAACTTAAGAGTGGAAGGGAATTTTCAGACCGGAAACCAAAAGCAGATAAAGGAATGAGTGTTACAGTACACTCCAAAGGTCCGAAAGGAGTGCTAATTCTAAGAAATCCTCCAGCAATATTTTCAGCTGATGAAAATGTTCCATGAATATCAACTACGGCATTTTGATCATCAGTTAACTGAATTATGAGTCGCATGCGAGTGTCTTGGCGTATAAGTTGAAATTTTCCTCCGATATCATATTCGTCATTTTCACCTAGCTTGGATACTAATACCATTGAAAAATCCTCTTCGCCAAAATTACAAAGAACCCGTAAAGTACCAGGATATGAACCAATTTGACCTCCAAATGTGACAAGGATTCCTGGGGATTCCGACGAAGTTTTAACTTCGAAATGAATTTGTGGAAGATCCATAAACGAAATTAGTACCGAATTTATTTCACCCTCCATATCCAATATTCCTGTGTACTTGAATCGATAGTCAGCATCCAAGGTGATTTTATCTGTCCACAACGGATTATCAAATTCCATGTGAAGACTTCTTCCATTTCCTATCTTTTGAAAAGTATCAAACGACAAAGTGAAGGTGACGTTTTCATACATCTCAAATGGCGAAGAGATTTTGGAATGAATTTTCGGATTTCCATTTTCATTATCGTAAGAAAAAGCTAATGACACTTTTTCTCCGTTTAACTCGCTTGAACTCGTCAATTGAAGAGCATTTCGACCTTTAATTCTACCCTCCAACTCTAATTCAAAAATATCCAGGGTATCAGATGGGGTAAGCACTCTGATATGTAGCTTTGATTTTTTGTTCATATTCATTGTGAAGTATGACATTGGAGAAATTGATGAAAAGACTTCAAATGTTTGAGTGTTTGATCCCGTCATTGATTCACGTAGTAAAACGTGAAAATAACCAGCATTAGTTGAGTTCCAATTTTTGTATACGCCTATAAAAAATTTAATATATTAAAGTGTTTATTGAGATTACAATTAAATAAAATGAAAATGTCTATATTAAACACTTAGATTTTAATTAAACTCACATGACGCAGAATATGTGCCAAATGGAAGACCAAGCATAACCCCCGAATCCAAATCTTTCCAATTTTTCGTCCTAAAAGCTGTTAAGCCATTAATTTTGAGTACTGCATTAGGAATAGCCTTTACGGGCGTATAGATCTCTGCGTAAATTTCATCCTCTACGGATTTAAGAGCTAAAGTCAGTCTATCAAAGGATTTATTTGGTGTAACAATCTCCACTTTGGCTTGCATATCTTTCCAACTCTGGTAATTAAGAACTCCTTCAAACCTCCAATGATAAGTTCTAATCTGGACATCACCTAGCACATCAATTCCCTCTGTATGAAATTTACATTTCAAATGGACTCCAAATTTAGATGATGGAATTAACGGTGAATCCACCGTAATCCTTCCTTCAAGATTCTTTACATCAAGCACAACCTTCAACAGATTCAATGGGGATTCCAAGTTGAAATTATCGAAACTTCCACCGCCTACAAGTTGTCCCGTAAACTTTGAACCTTCAGTTTTCCATTCTCCCTGTATAAATAAAGGTTGTTTCTGCTGTAGAGCTTGAGATTCCAATGAAAGAAACATTTTTCCTTCATTTTCCTTGATCTCGACAGTTACAATGGCAATATGAACATCTTTTTTAGTACGACACTGAACACTGGCTTCAAATCCCTCACCATTTGCCATCGGGGTTAGCTCACCTTTTACTGTGATTTTCTTCCCCGCAATTAATGATAGAGATTCTATAGTCATATTTGCTTGATGTTTTCCACTTAATTCCTTTTCGTAATCGAAGCGTCCATATATCGTACCAATAGCCCCCGTTAATTTTCCATTAACGTTTAATTCCTTGGGTCCAATTGTACAATCTGCAAGAAGATTAATGTTGAAGTCTTCATGCACTCCAAACATTTCAAGAATGTACTTATTTCCAGGAGTATTAACCACAAGTTGCTTTTCTAGTTGGAATCTATAACGGTGATTCAGAAATGCATAATTAGGTGAGTGCACATTGCCCTCGCAAATCAGCTTGCTATCCACATCAAAATTAACAAAGAAATGAGCACCCAAACTCCTATCTTTACAATTAGCATCTAACGTAACGTTGAGTGTTTTAAAGGGATCAACATGTCCGATTATTGATAGTAAGTATTCTTCCGAATTAATATCAGTTGCGATTTTTATGGTCGTCATGATATTTGGGAGTTGAAACTTCCAATTTAAACTAATTGATTTTGACCCACAAGTTACTTCACCGGTAAAGTCTCTGATGGACGGTCCATTTGATTTTAAATTAAAACTGTAATTTTTAGAAGTTCCTTTTCCTTTTAAATTCAATGAACCGTGGACCCCCATAAGTGTGTTTGTACTACCCGAGACCGGAATATCGTATCCCATGCTAAACTCAGACCTCCTTTCATCAAATAAAAGATTGGCGTTTAGCTTGAAGTTCCCGTTGTGGTGAAGAGAACGTTTGGACAGTACTTGAAGACTCATTTTATTTGCCTTTATCGTGGATGGGAGCGAAAGGGACAGTGACAGTTTATTCTCCACATTCTTATTGTTAAAAGCATCAGT
>JAQFZB010000735.1:0-11015 GCA_034695165.1 Desoria trispinata | reverse complement strand
GGGGGGGTTCGGGGGGTCTCCCCCCGAAGTCAAAGAATTTATTTAAATAACCACTAAATTTGATTTAATAAATGGGGACGTATGTATTGCTTATGTTTTTTATTTGGTCGGGCTCCAGTCAGTTGCACGCAGGTTTTTAATGTTTGACTGGCTTTTTGAATTTTTGACCGTTTTTTAAATTTTTGATCGTTTTATTATTTTTGGACCGTTTTTTTTAGTTTTTGACCTTTTTTTAATTTTGGCCGTTATTTAAATGTTGACCTTGTATTAATTTTTGACTTTTTTTTTAATTTTGACCATTTTTTTAAATGTTGACCTTGTATTAATTTTTGACCTTTTTTTAATTTTGACCGTTTTTTTAAATGTTGACCTTGTATTAATTTTTGACCGTTTTTTTAATTGTTGACCTTGTATTAATTTTTGACCTTTTTTATCTTTTTAGCCCGACCATCTATGTAATTGACCCGATGTAATTGTCAATCCTGTCTGTCTGTCTGTCTGTCGTCTGTCTGTAAACACGATAACTCTAGAACGCGTCCTCCGATCTTCATAAAACTTTGCATACTTGTTTATAATGCACGTACAAAGTTTAAGTTCGAAGATGAGCAAAATCGGTCAAGTGGTTCTAGAATGGCGAGACAAAACGTGGTGGAGGATCGCGATTATGGTTACCGTATTTATATAGGGAAAAATGTTAACTCTAGAACTCGTCGACCGATCTTCATGAAATTTTGCATACTTATATGATGCAAATATAATGTTTAAGTTTGAAGTTGAGCAAAATCGGTTAAGTGGTTCTACTAGAATGGCGAGATCCAAAGATCGCTTTTATAGCTACCGTATTTATATAGGGAAAAATCTCAATCGATTTTTGCAACTTGCAAATATTGACTACATATGTAAATATGGAAAAAGGAAAAAGGTCTCCCCCCGAAGTAAAAGAATTATTTATTTCTTTGGTCGGGCTCCAGTCAGTTGCACGCAGGTTTTTTGACTGTTTTTATAATTTTTGACCTTATTTTTAATGTTGGACTTTTTTTTATTTTTGGACCGTTTTTAATTTTTTTGGCAACCTAACCAACACAGAACACTTCAAATAATCATCATTGCAACTGCATCTCTTCAGAGCGGCATCATTAGGATATTTAATGGCTTCTATTGATATGGTTTAGATTGAATAATAGACAGTTTTATCCCTGCCTAATATGTGATGTGTGCAATTGGGGTAACCCGATCGGATTCGATCTCTGCATTTGATGAAGGTTAAGGGTTCAATTCAAGGTAGAGGTATATGTTTTTTTTGCGGGAACGCATTTGACTTTTTAGGGGTAGGTCGACGTTGTAGTACACATGCATTAAAAGTTCAAGCAGCGCGCGCTGTTCCAATGCAATGCACACTGTAAAATGCCCCATGGGTGCAATGCTCATACATTCAAAGTTTGAGGTTTCTTCTTTATGTTAATTACACTTACCTACAATGACATCCTGAAAATTCGGTTTTCCCAAATTGATTGGGAACGGTGCTATAAATTTTCAAAGTTTAAAAACAAAGTGGCGACAAACTGTCGGCCCTTTTGTTCCTTCATAAAATTCATGGGGTCGTATAGCAGCCAAATTCAATATCCAGAAATCCAGATCAAGCACCTTCCAAAAAGTGGTTTTCTGAAGAATTTAACCCATGTCGACAGAACAACCTGCGCCACATGTCGAGATTCAAGTTTGTCACAGGATGATAAAAATATACACCTTATATATAAAACGCTTATTCTGTCTGTGTGTGAGTGTGTGTGTGAGTGATTCTGTTTACCGTTGAACGGGTGCGCTCTTTATTGCCACGTGACTGGGGTGTTGTGAGACAGTTACTTAATGTAAAAATTTATGTTACGTATTATTACAAGACAGAGGGCGCTTTACAGTACTGACAATTACATGTCAGAGGGCGCTTTACAGTACTGACTATTACATGTCAGAGGGCGCTTTACTGTACTCATTATTACATGTCAGAGTGCGCTTTGGAGTACTGACTATTACATGTCAGAGTGCGCTTTACAGTACTGACTATTAAATGACAGAGGGCGCCTTACTGTACTCACTATTCACTATTACATGACAGAGGGCGCCTTACAGTACACACTACTACATGACAGAGTGCGCCTTACAGAGCTTTATATTGTACAACAGAGGGCAACATAATATTACACGACAGAGGGCACCTTACAGGGCATAATAATACACGACAGAGGACACATTACAGGGCATAATATTACTCGATAGAGGGTGCTTCATAGTTTATTTTATTACACGACTGAGGAACTCGAACACCGAACATTCTGTGGTGATCTAAAAGGAGGGTGCATGAACAGTAAACATGGCGAGATATACACTGGTGTGCATGAACATTGAACATGACAGGTTTTAAACTGAGGTGCATGAACATTGAACATGGCGGGCTATAAACTAGGGTGCATGAACTTTGAACATGACAGGTTTTAAACTGAGGTGCATGAACATTGAACATAGCGAGCTATACACTAGGGTGCATGAACATCGAACATGGCGAGCTATACACTGAGGTGTATGAACATTTAACATTTTGGGCTATAAACTAGGGTGCATGAACATAAACATGGCGGGCTATAAACTGGGATGCATGAACATTGAATATGGCGGGCTATAGGGTGCATGAACATTAAACATGGCGGGCTATAAACTGGGATGCATGAACATTGAATATGGCGGGCTATACTCTGGGGTGCATGAACATTGAACATCAGTGCTCCTACACCGAAGTTGGTGTAACAATTTTCTATCTGAGGTCCTACAAAACGTTTACATCACAACTCCTTCTCCTACACCATTTATATCAGAGCTCCAACAAATTTTACATCAGAGCTCCTACAAAAAGCCTGCACGGCGGGCTTCTGCACTGCTAGTATATAATAATTAAGGACGATATAAAACGATAAAAATATAAAATCATAATGTCGTCATAGCCACATTGTCGAATTTGGCCAGAAAACGAAAACCTCAACTTCGTCGCAGACAGCTGAAACTCGTTACACAGGCTACCTTTACTCCACAGAGCATGGAAAAAATTTAAAAAACTATTGTCGACATCAATCAATAACAATGTCGAATTTTAGGCGCAGAAATCAAGCTCGTCGTATACGCCTCAAAGTCATTATTCAAACTAATTGAGTTCCGTACAGCATAGAAAAAATGCAAAAATACTGTTTCCTTACAAAGTTCTCCTAAACGTACCCATTTAGAATTTCGAAAACATTTTCGCTAAACATTTTTGCCAAATTCGCCAAATTACATATAGCTACAGTTGTAACATAACTCACATGCTCAACGGGCTCAAATTAGTTTGTAAAATGAGTCTGAGGCGTCTGCGACAAGGTTAATTTCTGCGCCAAAAATTCGACATAGTCGTTTTTTTAAAAATTTGCATGTCGACAATAGTTTTTTGAATTTTTCCCATGCTCTGTGGAGTGAGAGTAGCCTGTGTAACGAGTTTCAGCTGTCTGCGACGAAGTTAAGGTTCTTCGTTTTTTCGCCAAATTCGACATGGTGGCTATGACGACATTATGATTTTATATTTTTATCGTGTTATATGGTCTTAAATTAGTATATATTATGATTTTTAGCATCCTGCGACAAACTTTATTTTCGACATGGACGACATGTGGCGCCGGTTGTTTGTCTTGTTGCGCAAATGATGGGACAAACGTTGAAAATTAATTTACCTTGGCTTTGATTTTTGACGACAATGAGCTTCGTCAAATTCTAATTAGGGAGTTAGATTGCCCCCAGGGGGCGTGGTTCCTTAGTATTTGATTTAGAGTCATCGATGGACCCTAGGCAAGCGTATTATGAAGCAAAAACCTCAAACTTGGCCCCTTGGAATAAATGAGTATTGCCCATGGGGAATTTTACAGTGTGCAATGGAGTAATCAGCATTGATCGTTTTTTGATTGTTTTTAATACAGTTGCCTAATGCCCATAGTACTGAGCAGTCGCATAAATAATTGATCCAAGTTGATCGTTTTTTGATCGTTGTTTGATTGTTTATGCACATTCGTCAAATATACGCCGCATAGTAAGTTGATCATCGTTGATTGTTTTTTGATCGTTTTTTGATTGTTTTTTGTAGTTAATTTGTATTGTCTGGAAAGTGTAACTTGATCAACATTGATAGTTTTGTGATCGTTTATAATACAGTTGCATAAAGAAAAGACCATGTCATTGAGCACTCGCATAAAAATGATCTACGCTGATCGTTTTTTTATCGTTTAATTGTTTTTCTACATTAATCAAATATAAGCCGCATAGTAATGTGATTGTTGTACAGTTAGTTTGTTAGGTGTGGAAAATTATTTGGAAATTAAGTTGATCAGCATTAATTGTTTAGTGATCGTTTTTTGTAAGTTTGGATAAATAATTACAGTCGTATAGTACTTTGATCCGAATTGAAAGTTTGCATAAATTTATTTGACTTAACAAGTTGTTGCTGTTTGATTTGTTGATTTACATTTAATGTTTTCGCTACTTAAGTTATAGAATATGATTGATTATTCATTGTTTTATAGATTTTATTCTATTGTGACAAATAGTATGAATTTGTTGAATGTAAACGTTTATTTAATACATGTTTTTTTTTATTTTGAACTTTAATTTTGATATGCATATTCCATGTTTTTAGGTATTGATTTTCATCTAAAAAAGATGTCTACATCTGCAGACCTAAGCCAAACCAAGCTAACAACGGATGTTTTAGAGACGTTATGCATTCAAGTTTCGGAGGAGATAAATATGGGTAAACTGTTTTAGTATTCCATTATTATTTTATTGCTAGCTTGAACATTGTGGTACTGAGCCTGAAACTGTTATTAGTAAGATTTCCCTGCATCTTTTTAAATTTAAATGTTTTGAAACCTTTTAGAAGCGCATCCGTTGTCCGAAGGAACTAAAATAAGTGTGAAACAAGTCGTCGAAAACAGCTTTCAGGCTAATATGCCAGAATTTGGTAATACTTTTTTACTACATCTTTTTAGTCTTTTTAACAGCAATGTGATAGTGATTTCATTTTATTATGGCTTTGTATGCACGAGGTGTCTGTCTGTCCTTCCACCCATGAACACGATTACTCTCGAACGGCTTGATTTTTCGTCAAAAAGCACATAGAACCTAGAACATAACATCAAGGTACACAGAGCACGAATGAGTTAGATAGGTTCGTTAGGTTCAGTAAAAATGGGTGTCGAAATTTTAAATAGAAAATAAAATAGCAAATCGTAGTCACCGTTTCATTGGGGGTTTTCGATGATTACGATTTTCATTTATTCTATTAGGAAGGTGTAATTAAACCAGCTTCATGACCTACGATCATCAGATGAAAGGCAACTTGGAATTTGTTCATTTTTAAAATAAAATATTTATTTCTGAATTAAAATGTATCCCCTATAAACGCCATAAGTTTTCTGTCATGGCTATATACGTTTAATTGGTTTATTATAGTATTGACGTGCTAGCCAAAGCAGTGTAGTTTTTGAATGTAACTGTTATTAAGCGTACTTTACTGTTTTAAAACTTTATATTTTTAAACTCTACTATTTAGGAATTATAACCTCGTCTGAATGCCAAGGTTTCGAAGATATTCCAGAAAGGTGTGTGCAGACCACTGAAGAGACTGGTAATGATACGTTTCTTTATAGCCTACATTTGTCCGGTGCTGTAAGTTTTTAAAATTAACGAATGCAAATCATATTGATGTAATTTAACAGAGGACCAAGAAATAGGAGTCGTGAAAGATGTCTTGGAAAGCTGTATACAGAGCATTGAGGATGCCGGTAATGATGAATTGCAACATTGTTTACTTTAAATGTCGGTTGTGTCTGAATTATTGTCTTGTAGTAGTAACATGCTCCACTGCTGAATTGGTTTTTTATAGTATTGACGTGCTAGCCAAAGCAGTGTAGTTTTTGAATGTAACTGTTATTAAGCGTAATTCACTGTTTTAAAACTTTATATTTTTAAACTCTACTATTTAGGAATTATAACCTCGTCTGAATGCCAAGGTTTCGAAGATGTTCCAGAAAAGTGTGTGCAGACCACTGAAGAGACTGGTAATGATACGTTTCTTTGTAGCCTACATTTGTCCGGTGCTGTAAGTTTTTAAAATTAACGAATTCAAATCATCTTGATGTAATTTAACAGAGGACCAAGGAGTAGGAGTCGTTAAAGATGTCTTAGAAAGCTGCCTACAGAGCATTGAGGATGCCGGTAATGATGAATTGCACCATTGATGACTTGAAATATGTCGGTTGTGTCTGAATTATTGTCTTGTAGTAGTAACATGCTCCACTGTTCCACTGCTCCATGAATCTGATGTTGAAATAGATGTGTTGGTTCAAAATAAAACTGCAGATCAGAGTGGATTGAAGGATACAGGTATAGAGGTGTCGACTTAATCCTTTTTATTATAAATTACATGTGCTTAAAATAACACTTTTAATAGTCTGTGAGAAAAAGTACGCTGTAGTAAGAGATTCAAAGTATCAGTTTATAGTAGTGGACCAAAATCATATACGCCGAGGACTTTTTGAGACAAAAGGATTGATGAAGTGTAAGGACGACGGTCCATTAGTGCCTGGCTTACGGGTTGATGTTTTTGGAAAAAATTCACAATATTGGCTACAGTCAATGGGGATTAAAGACAACGTCAGAGCAGAACAACTTGCAAGCGATCTAAACAATAAAGCGAAACCAAATTTTACACTTCAAAACACAAAATTTGTAAGCCCTAGTTTTGGCCGCCCCCGAAACATATACACGTCTAGGCTATTCTCAAATAGGTTTGCGAAGAAACGCAAGGTATTCTTTTTCTAAAAATTTTCGCATACTTACGGCTAGATATAAAAACAATTAAAGTTTAATATGTATAAAAACCTTTTATTCAAATTGCAGTTACTGACTTCTGAATCAAGAGCTACTTCTTTGTCAATTCCGGCAGAAAAAGTACCTGCTGATGCAGCATGGTTAAAAGTAAGTGTCAAAAATTTAAATTGCATTATTAAAAAATTTTTAATCTTAACATAATTTTCATTGTTTAATAGGAATACAGAGTTCCAAAGCGAAATTTGCCATGGAAAAAAAAAACCCACGATATCTTTGAACTTCGACTTAATTTTCAGAGAGAAGGATCCATGGAATACGAGGACATTTTAAAAAAACTTGTGAATATGTTGCCCCACTTCGCTGAGTTACATCTAAATGGGGAAATGACTGCTCTAATTCCTAATAATTTACGTGGTCTTTTAGGAACCATAAATGAATTAAGAAAATCAGTAATTGATGAACTTAATCATAAGGAAAAGCGATTCAGGGCTGCCAAACACACCCATACATTGGCATCCAAAATAGCAGGGATTCAAACTGTAAACTGTCCAACAACTTTTGAAACTTCTATTATGGATACTTTAGATGTCGAAGGAGCAATAACTGAAGGTCCGGTTGTAGGGAAAACTACAATCCAAACAAGTATATTGGAAAGTTTAGGGGTTACAACCGATAAAAGTAATGAATTAGCCGAAGGTCCTGATAATGTTTATGGTGAAGCAGCCACTGAAATACAAGTGGAATCATTTTTACCACCTTTACCACCTGTCGCAGCATTAAATGCGTTAAGTTTTTCAGATGTCGAAACCTTTGTTGATTTGTTGGATGATCCTGTCGAAACATCACCTCAGTACGACCTGTCTTCTATAGTTTCGAATAAGATTGTAGTTTCCAACAACGAATCTGATAAGTTGAAAACTGGACTAGGAAAAGGTAAACTGTCTTCATTCTTTATGAGGCAGCAACATAAGGAACAAAGCAGTAATTCCAGTAGTAGTGGAGATGATGATGGTGGTGACGACAAAAATTCAATTGAAGAAAATTCAAGCAATAAGTCAAATGCAGTACAAAAAGCTAAACCTAGAGCAAGAAAGTTCTTGCAAAGAAAATATAAAAATCGATATGAGGATGATGAGTTTGTGGTGATAGACGATTTTTTTAAGATCAAATGGGGAGCATTAAAACAGGCAATCGAATCCCTTGCAACGTCAACCATTTTAGATCAAAAACAAGTGGTCCGGTCAATTGCCTTAATACATCCGATTTTGAATCATCCCAAAGTCTTCAACTTTAAAAAGAAAAGTGATAAAGATTCCTATAGCCGAGCCATTATCGATCCTTTGCAGACGTATATTAGGAAATCAATCATTAACTTTTCCCAGGTCATTACGACTATCTGGAGCGCAATCAGTCCCGTTGGTAGTCAAACTTGTTTAACAAGTAATTTTAGAAATGCGATCAGAGATCTACAAAACGTTAGATCCCGAGACCGTATTGATATCGTTAGGCAAGAAATTAGAACGAAGTGTCAATACAGACAACCAGGTAATTAGAGGTTTGATTTTCAAATTTATGTAAAAATGTTAAGATGTGATAATAACAATTCTTAAATTTTCGTTTTGCAGAGGGTTTAAAAATACAACCTCCACCAATTGACAGCAACGAAAAATTTAAGGAGTATGTCCGCCTTTCAGAGAAGTACTTTAGTGTGAGTGAGAAAACTTGGATATTTGGTTTAGATAACGAGTAAGATTTAATTGTTATAATTACAATAGTAGAAAAAATTTCACATTTTCATAATGATATGGTTAAGATTTATATCATAATTATTTGCGGTAAATTTATATTTAATGATTATCTTATATTGTTGATTTATTGAATAACCTTAGTAAATTGTGCGGTAATTTACCAAATCAGATCCAGCTGCTGTACTACACTATATTGTATAATGTAATATACGTTACAATAAAACAGTAGTAATAAACAGTACAGTTGATAGTTGTATTACAGTAATACAGTAATTGACATTTTATGTCTAATATTTGTGTCCTTAAATACATAAATTTATAGTTTAACTTGATCTTTATACTTGAGAACCGGAATACATGATTAAATTATAACAAAATTAGGTAATACTACTAATATTAAATATATGTATTTAAATCTTGTTACGAAAAGTACGTGTATTCTGTGGTACACAAATCCCGCTTACATTTTTTATTACCTGAATCAATAAAATAAACTTCCAAAAACCAATTGTTTATTTGGTGGGTGGGGTTTATTAGAAAGGGTTGCAAAAACAACAACTGCATTAACATCGGATAATGAAAATTTCTCTTTACCTCAGCAATGTCATTCGCAATATTAGTAAGCAACATATAATCAAAACATAATGTGATGACTAACAATGCGACAAATACTATAGATACAACGATACAAGACCAATGCGCTGTGATCGACAGGATCAGTGGACCTACAGTTAAATGTGGCCTGACTGCTACCGAGGGCCCCAATGATCGAGACGAACAGTGGCCCTACAGTTAATGTCGCCTGAACGCTATCTAGGGCTACTGTGATCGAGATGAAGAGTGGACATACAGTTGAACTTGGCCTGACCGCTATATAGGGCCACTGTGATCGAGATGAAGAGTAAACATACAGTTGAACTTGGACTGACCGCTATCTAGGTCTAGGGCCACTGTGATCGTGATGAACAGTGGACCTACAGTTGAACTTGGCCTGACCGCTATCTAGGGCCACTGTGATCTAGATGAACAGTGGGCATACAGTTGAACTTGGACTGACCCCTATCTAGGGCCACTTCTAGGGCCACTGTGATCCAGATGAAGAGTGGACCTACAGTCGAACGGGGCCTGACCGCTATCTAGGGTCACCGTGATTGAGATGAAGAGTGGACCTCCAGTTGAACTTGGCCTGACCGCTATCTAGGGCCACTGTGATCTTGATGAACGGTGGACATATACTGTGATCGAGATGAAGAGTGGACATACAGTTGAACGTGGCATGACCGCTATCTAAGGCCACTGTGATCGAGATGAAGAGTGGGCATGCAGTTGAACTTGGACTGACCGCTATCTAGGGCCACTTCTATGGCCACTGTGATCCAGATGAGGAGTGGACCTACAGTTGAACGGGGCCAGACCGCTATCTAGGGCCACCGTGATTGAGATGAAGTGTGGACCTCCAGTTGAACTTGGCCTGACCGCTATCTAGGGCCACTGTGATCTAGATGAACGGTGGACATATACGGTGATCGAGATGGAGAGTGGACATACAGTTGAACTTGGACTGACCGCTATCTTGGGCCACTGTGATCGAGATGAAGAGTGGGCATACAGTTGAACTTGGACTGACCGCTATCTAGGGCCACTTCTAGGGCCACTGTGATCCAGATGAAGAGTGGACCTACAGTTGAACGGGGCCTGACCGCTATCTAGGGCCACCGTGATTGAGATAAAGAGTGGACCTCCAGTTGAACTTGGCCTATACGCTATCTAGAGCCACTGTGATCTAGATGAAAAGTGGACATATACTGTGATCGAGATGTTAAGTGAACATACAGTTGAACGTGGCATGACCGTTATCTAGGGCCACCGTGATTGAGATGAAGAGTGGACCTCCAGTTGAACGGGGCCTGACCGCTATCTAGGGCCACTGTGATCGAGATGAAGAGTGGACCTACAATTGAACTTGGCCTGACCGCTATCTAGGACCACTGTGATCGAGATAAAGAGTGGACATACAGTTGAATTTGGCCTGACCGCTATCCATGGCCACTCACCGTGATTGAGATGAAGAGTGGACCTCCAGTTGAATTTGGCCTGACCGCTATTTAGGACCACTGTGATCTAGATGAACGGTGGATATATACTGTGATCGAGATGAAGAGTGGACATACAGTTGAACTTGGACTGACCGCTATCTTGGGCCACTGTGATCGAGATGTTGAGTGAACATACAGTTAAACGTGGCATGACCGCTATCTAAGGCCACTGTGATCAAGATGAAGAGTGGGCATACAGTTGAACTTGGCCTGACCGCTATCTAAGGCCACTCACTGTGATCGAGATGAAGAGTGGACCTACAGTTGAACT
>JAQFZB010000734.1:0-11018 GCA_034695165.1 Desoria trispinata | reverse complement strand
ATCAGTTGGTTTAATTTGTTAGATGAGGAGGGAGATTGATGTTAATTGATGAAAATGGGAAAGAATGATCGTTTAGCTTTAGTACATATTATAATTACCGTGCAGAATGTTCACTTGAAATTCCATTAAAAGAGCCATCAATGGAAATCAGTTTGCTGTCAGTTGGAAAGTCCACTCTAATGTGAAATTCAATCTCATTGTCAATCGGCCACGAGCAATTAAACGATGACTGGGCAGAAGAACGTTGGCGTTCATCCGTAGATCCCCAATCAATCTTAGCTTTCCCCTCCAAAATACCATCATCCTCCAGAAAAGACCACTACAAACATAAAATAATCATCCATTTTTATTAATTGATACAATCATAATTATAATTAAACTTTACACTTAACTACAATAGGATATCATTTAACAAATGAAGATAAACATTATCACCATTAAGAAAATGGGAAAACAAGAAGAAAAAAATCCTTCATTTATCATTTGTCATTGCATCTTTGGAAGAGCTTAATAATTCGTATCATGTGCTGGAAATATTAAACAAGTTTTCTCCAGCTCTTTTGGTTGTCTTAAGATGATGAAAGTATGAAAGAGAAAGTGTAGAATTCGCCATAAGGGTAAACTGTTAGTGGAGAGGTGGGTTGAGGTTGAGGAGAAATGGTTACGAGGAAACTTTACTCATTGGATATTATTATTGGACATTTCATTTGCATTCATATGCAACACCTTTGAAGAAGACTGGAGATTGAAATGGAAACACTTTCATCTGCAACACACACACAGACTGAAGACAAGACAGCTACTTTTTCAATCATCATATTACTATTTAAATTCATCCTACAACTACTACCTCTTATCTTTATACCTCTAATATATGATATAACTAAACGCAAAAGGTATATTATAGGCTAACCCACCTCAGCATTACTCTTCGATAAGAATCCTCCAGCAGTAAGACCCATGGCTAATTTCACATCTTCAAATGTTTCTGTGAAATTACTTGAAACTTCTCCAGCATAAGATAATTTTCCATGTTTAGTTGCAATCTTGAAGGAAAAAGAATTCCCTTCTTCGTAAGCTGCTCCTACTGCACCACTTATTCTATAAAAATGGGACAAATATGGAACAATTAAATTTAAAAAGTCAACCCTTTTCCAGCCAACACTTGAGTATTACTTGTAAAGGGGCTTCAAAGTCTCGAAATTAATTCTTGAATCAATGTTCGTTAATCTATTCAATGTTGGAATTAAATTTCGGAATTTCAACTTCAGTGCATTTTCATTGGTCCAAGATGATATCAAGGGGATAGATGCTTGTGTATCTTCATCAAGAGAAAGCACGTATTTTGACTCTAGCAGATAATTTGCACGATTCCATGCCAAAAGCGACCAACTGGTGTTGAGTGAACAAGAACCTATTCCCGAGTCTACTTTCACTGACGCCCTCTTTAACTCTAGGAATGATTCTGATGGATATCTGACACCACAAAAATAATAAAAGACTGCAAATAATAAAAAAAAATATATAAGTTATAAAAAATCAAAAGAAGCTCACTCTGCCAGAGCATGAAGATGAATATCCTTTAGATTTTTCATGGGAGATTTAACCATAATTGTAATCTCTGCTCCAGGTTGTTCCTCCGTATCCTCATCATCATCACCTGAAGGAAGAGGATCATATTGGACGTAAAACTCCCAATGTTCTTGTCCTTTAAAAGGAGTATCAAGCTGTGAATGAATGAAATCAAGGAAAGGAACAAAATGAAAACAAAGAATTACTTGACTTGATAATGCTAAGTTCTGCTATGAAATTAAAAGAATTGCATGGGAGTATTTTTATAACACTATAATAGCGTTTGGGAAGGGATATTAAAACTGATCTCTATTTCCATAGTCTTTCCATATATGTATCTATATATATATATCTAGGTAAAAGGTATAGAGTGAGAGAAAACAGTTTCAAGGAAGAAGAAGTTCACTTACAGTTAGATTTAATCCCCGAAATCGGCTTTCTGTTCCTACAGCGGGTAACAAGAGAATCAGAGAAGCTTTCAATCGCTCCTGATTACTTTTCCACTCGATTTCACCATTTGCATTCACATCATTGTCTTTTCTGAGGACAAGGGTTGATGTTATTTCACCTCTATGATATTCCTTTGGAAGAAATGATGCTGTTATGCTTCCTGTCATCTGTACTCATCATAATAATTATGTTTTTTTAATTACTTTCAGCATTTACATTTATATGTAGGTTTTATTTTTATTTTATGGTACCTTTGTAGGCCAATTACTGTCATCATTCCCCATCTCAGAGTCAACATCAATCTCAACCTCTTTTTCTGCCCCTTTGATTCTAATTAATGTATTTAGTAATTTTATATTCTCTTCATCATCCTTTGTATCTCCCCGCAGTTCCCATTCCCTAATAATAATTAATCATTAATCAATTCACCATAATTAATTAAAACCACTCATTAAAAAACCCAATGAATCCTCTTACGTGAATCCTTCAAAAGGTGTATTTAAACTCATACTAAAATGTCTTGGACCTATCATAACATTAGTTGCAAATTTCTCAGCCATTGAAATAGATTGTATTTCAAAATCTGCACTTGTAGTATCATCATCTACATTCCGTGCATACATGATGGATGCAGATTGTTCTTCCCAGTTTTGAAAAGGAGATTTAAACTCCAATCTTCCTTGCATATATTGTGGTAGTTCATTGGTCCACGTACTTCCAACAGAGAACTGAAAGAGTTGAATGAAATACTACTAGAGTTTCCCATGTAATAGAATAAAATAAAATTATTATATGTACTTCAGTGACAGTGGGATGATAAGAGGCTGCCAGAATGTTAAACTTTCTCTCTGATTCGGACACATCAAGTATCCCATCAAGCTTTAGGGAAAGACGTCTCTCGTCACTCACTCTCATATCCAGCACCCCCATCAACCTCTGACTCAACTCCAAGTTCTACATCATCAAAAAAAAGAAAAAAAAACATGTACTAAATATATTCACTATATTATGCCATGTCCCATATTCACAGATATATAGTCTCATAATGTAAACGGAGGTGGGGGAATTTTTATTTTTATGCAAATATTCTTTTCCCTTCAGGTACAACAAAGAGGAGCATAGAGGAGATGCAAACATCTAAATAAACACAAATATTATTAGAAACAAAAAATTGTAAACATCAAGTAGAAAGTCAGGGACTATGAAGTCTTGATTTTATATAAATACTCTTTTGCTTTCTTTATCCAGCGGATTCTCTTTTTTCTTTTTTTCTTCTTTTTTTAAAAAGACTTTGAAGAAGTCTGGATTTTGGATACTGGCTGGAAATGATATGCATTGCGATAAGATTAGAGGAAAGTATAGGAAGAATCATGTAGACTATGGTACTTGTGCTGGGTGTGGATGCATATAAAATATATAAATAGTAAATGTCAGCCGTGTGTGTACATTAGAGTACACGTGGTGGCCTTTTCATCTTACTACGATGGTAGTAGTTGTAAATCGATAAATGCAAATTAGAATGAAAAACAGAGAAAAGTGAAAGCTTACATGGAAACTGGTAGTAAAATCTAGTAGCTGTGCACTATAAAGAATGACAAAATTGCGGATAGGGAAGTGATTTTGTGTTCCCATGTCGATTTCCTCCGTCTCTTGTGATGCCCCTTTGTCAATGTCAGTGGACACGGATGGAGTTGCTTCGTACTCTAATTTAATGACCTTTGCCCAGCTCAAAGGCGAATAGAAATGGAACAACTGACTCAAAGGAACTTCCACCTGCGTTTCCACATTCCCCCCAACAATACCTTCCACATCTTCATCCTCATCAGAGTAATCTCCTCCATTTTGAACATCAGAACTTAACATCTCTGCCAATATCTTTTGATCCCCCCATCGAGTATAGAGACCTCCCTGTTATTGTTAATATCATCAAATTAGTACATCAATTATAGACACAATTATTCAAAAAATATTCTACAAATTAATCATTAATCATATGCAACAATGACAGATTCTTTGAAATTTGAGACGTTTGACATATAAAGCATATCCCATGATTTTGACCCCTTTGAAGCCCCTATTGAACCCTGTAGATCTCCCAAAGGCAACAGATTCATCCTCCAATAAAAAAAGAAACTGTTCCCACCACTTCTCCTAAGATGGATGACCTTAGAGGCCAAAAGAGGAGAAAAGGTAGAAGATTCTAACAAATCCAAATTGGAGGAAAACATTTGTCAAATAATAAATAAAGGGTTGACAGTCGTCGGCAAAGGAACCACTATTGCTGCTACTGCTGCCCTTAAATTTTCCAAGAACTTCTCGTGAATTCTAAATAAATATATGTAGTAGTAGTAGTAGTAGTAGTAGTAGTAGTAGTAGTATCCCCATGTAGTTATATTTATATATAGGGATTTTGAATTCAAGAACATAGGAGAAGAAACAGAACAAGAACAGCTTGACGGTTAATTGCTGTGAAAGACTGGCTATAGTAGTATTCTTATGGTATTGGAAACACGAAAGAGTTGAGAAAAAAGGGTCACAACATTGAAGCAGTATCAATCAATGGGGTCGTAGACAAAACTCTTAACGCACCACAGCAAGGAGCAGAAATACTACAAATACATACTCCTTTCATGATAAAACGGAATAAAAAGTGTCCACGGGGAAATTACAAGGAGAGCTGTGTATACATATACAAAAGAAAAGAGTTTTTTTCTTCTTGCTCCATAGTAGTACTTTCCATAGAGGAGTCAAACAGGGAGGACAGTTGACGACAGTACTAGTCTCTTCATCTTTACTGTAAATAAGATCACCATACGGCAACTCTCCTGCTGGACTCTACAATTCCAATGGAATTCTCCTTTTTATTCCATTTTGGAAGAATCATTCTAAATTAACCCTTTTGCTTCAATTTATCCTACCAAACTGCTGCTGCTGCTGCTACAGTCCCAGAATTTGCATTCAACTTGTCACTACAATTTTCTCTTGACTACTACTCTGCTGGGTGTTGGTAATAGACATGAAATCTCCCTGTTAAAATAATTCCTCCATTCCATGATTGAGTTAACATATGGGTGAGAAATTTACATAGTTGTGTTGTATGATTTATCAAATATGATAATTAGGAGTAAATATGTTGGCTGCTGCTATATTTAGCCTTACCTCCATTCGTTCTGAATGAGAACGCCATTTAGCTCCAACTCCAAGATTGTATAGTCCTTTAGCAAAATTGAATGCTGGAGTAAGTTCGATTTCCAGTTCAAGTAATTCTGGATAAGGGGTTGTGATTGTAATGTTCTCATTGAAACGGAACACATCCTGCATGACAAGACACAGATATATTATTAGCATAACAGACAACTCTCATGAGGATTGCTGACTTGTGACCTCACTAGCATAGGCCCAAAAGTCAGCAGATAAGATTAACATCTCCTCAGCAGGTCAGCTGTATCAACAAAGTTAATCTTCGTGAGAAGCTTAGTGAAAAGAGTTTCTGAGGATTTTCACTTTCAGAGACTTTCACTCAAAGGATAAACCAGAGAAATTGAGAGGAAAAAAATAAAGAGCAAAAATACTACTTATGTGGATTTAGATAAGGGTAAAACCAGGAATCAGATTACACTTTCAGATAATGGACATAAGTACTATTAAATACTATTTTAGTCTTTTTTTCTCTGACACGTGAGTCAAATGAGTCTAACAAGGGTCAAATTGAATTTTCCATATAAAAGAAATGGTTTAATCTAATATATAAAAACAATTCATAAAGTTTACCATTGAAAAAGCAATATGATATTGATGACATACCAGCAGATCAAGTTGTCCATCCACATTGATAGGACCTTCACGTAGGGTTAAAGACGCAGCGAGATTAAATCTGGTAACCCGTTGTGCCAAATTAAACATGCCCTGTATTTTAGGGTAGAGTACCGATTCAATCTCTAATTGACATGTATTAACTATGGCAACTAGTTCCTCTTCTTCAAGTTCAGATTGACCACCTGCCAATTTATAACCTGCCTGTTGGTTGCAAATCATTCATATTAATTTTTATTTTACAAAAAATATTCAACCGTCATTTAATATAAGTATTGAGTGAGTGAATTGAATTTTCATGAACTTTCACTTTTCCTGCACTCAATAAATGCAAATGTAAATGTAACCGTATATAGCTAAAAGGGACTTGGCACAGTATATAAGAAATCATTTTTCACCCATTGTTATTCTCTGACAGATGGGTTAACAAGTGTGAAAATTGCATGTCCTATTATAATATTTGGGTCTCAAAGTCACAAACACGAAACTTCTCTAGGTTGTAAATTTAACCATGCATAGGTTTTTCAATACATTTGATGAAGAATTAAACGGGTTTCTTATCCTTATACTCTAAAGCAAAACCAAAGCGAATTTGCATTTTAGGTTAATATTATTATTGTACCTGGACATCGTTAATGAAGCCCATGGCTTGACTTCCATACTCAATTTCATCATCCCATGAATGTTGTAGAATGAATCCAAATTTTCTCACAGATTCAAAGGGAGTTGATCCATCAAGTCGGATTTCAAAATTTGTAGCATTTATAATACTCCATTCACATTTTGTATTTATGGAATCCTCATTCGCTTCTAGTTTCAGTTCTGCGCTCTGTAGCAAACCAAATAATGATAGCATAGTAATAATAATAACCCATGCAGTAGGTATATATAGTAATAGGACGTAATACCTGAGTCCCATCGATTTTCAACCTGCCGTTAATGTTCTTAAGCGGAAGCCATGGGCTATTAAAAGTGTAATATATCTGAAAATCATCTGAAGCCAGCCATTCCCACCCAGTTTCCAATCCGATGACAACTTGAGGCCACCCTAATTGGCACGCTAGACGAGTCGTGTCCCCAATGACGTAGCTAAAGCTCCCAAATATTTTGTCATACTTTGGATTTGACGTCGTCACGTCAAACCCTAATGCCCCATCTTCTTCGAATCTAGGTGTCCCTAGGTAGAAGAGAATAGAAGGTAGAAAATGTAATATATGCTATCACTAATTAGACATCAATCATCCCAGAATAGAAACTAACACCTATATATTTCTCATACTGATGAATGACAGATACTATATTAGAAGGGATCATGGAAGAATTACTACTATACATAGATAGCATCATAGTTATTATTATATAGTACCCGTGATTGAGATCGCGTACTGAAAGTTCTCTATGTAGATACCCAACAGTACTAGAACATCTCGATCTTCTTTCCTTCCAAGGATTGCTTGAATATCTACATTTTGATAGCGTACAAATGGAGTTTTGATGTGAAGCTCAACTCTTGTCGATAACATGTCTTCTAATCGTTGTGGTAATAACCAATTCCCTTGTACACTAATATCTCTTTCATTTGCCAACTAAACAACAAGACATTTAACAATTACATAGACATTCTCTTCCTCCTCCCTCTATATACTATAGATTATTATCTGAGAGAGTATTTTAATTTTTAATCCAACCTGAACATCCATATCAATCTTGACATCATAGAAAGAATAAAAGATTTGATTGAATTTGATGCTAGCACCATTCAATTCTGGGATAGTAGAATTGATGCTTCCATCCAGAGTAAATTTGAATGCTTTTTGAATTACAGAGAAATGTTGAATTTCATTTTCTTCATCTTGTTCTTGTTGATGTGGTTGTAGTTGTTGGTGATGTTCATCTTTCCCAGTTTCCTGCATCAGCTTGGACTCAAAGATTCCACTCATCCTCTCATCATCTCCCCAGGAACTGTCAAAGTGTATCTGACAGATGCTCCTCTCTTCAACGAAATCCAATCTGAATACACACAAGTAAAGAAACACACATCAAATTATCCCACAAATTGTCAAAGTCAATGCAATCCTCTTCTTCTCTTGGGACTGAAATTCAATAATCAACTGTCAGCACAAAGGACTCTACACAAAACCCCCAATGGGACCACCAATATATTAAAAATAAACATATTTTATACAAAACTTTTTCTTAGAAATTTCTTTAAAACTTTTAAAGTATCCCACATTATAATTGTAGTATTAACGGGAATAAATAATTGCTTTTATGTCGTTGTTCTTATTCTGCTGAGGATATGCAATAATAATGTTTTTGCTTAGTATTTGCATACCGTAGATTGAAAGAGACATTTTTGAGGGAGGAGAAAGGAGTTGAAAGCTGTAGACTTGCATCATATGCCTCGTCATCATCTTGTGAAGGCATTCGTCGTCCTACTCTCCCATTAAGATGCAAATGGCTTGGGTTCTCATTGTGCTTCCAAAGTACCTTCCCAACAACAGCCACACTTTCATCCTCTGCAATATAAACCAAAAAACATCAATTTACTTTCTCCACGCACCACAATCAAATTTTACACCAACTAACCACCTCCAGCATTCTCATTACCCATACCTATATATACCCATAATATAAGCTATATTAATACACAATCAAATCCCTGCAATATCCATATACTTTGACTCCACCACCGCAATTAAAATATCTAAACTTTCACTCGCAATGATAATTATGTTATGAGAATGGGTGTAATTACGAGATCCCTTAATTAGTCTTGATTTTTTATTTGAAGGTTATTATTTCACCTTCATTAAATTGCGTCTCTGTCTGTACTCCATATTCAATTCCAGTTGGCAAAATGATGATGGCAGTAGTTTTAGCAATTTCATCTTGACTTTGGTCCAGTATGAAATCCAGGAGAAATTGTTTCTTATGTTGTTGCTGTTGGTTGTTATTAATATTCCAAGTATATTCCAAAGCTAAAGTTCTTACTCCTATCTGGTTCGTTCCTCTCAGTCGGATGTAAATATCTGAGAATTTCCTGAAACAACCATAAATAAATATCATTAGAGTTGGAGAAACTATTCGTCCCTCCTGTACATAGATATTAGATATCATTCCCATAGACACAGCTAAATACAATTCAAATAGCATTAATACAAACAAAATGCAAACTGTCCAATATTAATAGTATTTGCCAATTAACGTGAAAATAGAAGATGAAAACATTTTGAAATTTCTTTTTGGGGGATATTTTTTTTTTCTTCTTGTAAGAAATATATAAGTAAAAGGAGTCCTGGTAGTTGATAGTAATAATAGTTAGTATAAGGATATGGTTGTGTTTGTGTACTGCTAATTGTAGGGAGTTGTGAAATTGCATCTTTGCATCCTTAACACCCCTTTTAATCAGTCCTTGTCGCATAAACTGCTCCCACTCCTTTCTCATTAAACATCATTAATCTTATTTATATGCATTTAACTGAGCAAATAGCGACATGCAAATGCACATCATCTTGTTTAATTCACAGCCATTTGTTGGATTTACTTTGTAATGGAACTTTTAGGGCCATTAAGATTTATTCTCTTGTGAAATACTGGTACTAGTAGTAGAATACCACTACTAGCACCAGGTGAAACCATCCCAATTAAGCCCCTCTTATATTCTACGGGAGGATGAGGAAGAAGAAAGTCCAACTTATAATGTCTGCTGAGACATTCATTCGCACACTTCCACCTTAATTATGATTATGCGTACATATTAAATGAAATGTTTAAATACAACTTACGATCCTAAATCTGTTTTAAGAATAAAGTAAAGTCCATATTCCAAGTCAATTTCACTCATGATGAGATAAACATTGTCTCCACAACTAATACTTCCAACTAGTTTATGTTTTCTCCCAAATCGTCCCACAACAACATTATGACCCAACTCAAGTGTATTCATCTCACTCTTGTAGTCTGACTATAAAACCAAACCACATAAGAATAACATTATCGATAACACCTTTTCCCTCACTCCCTCACTTGCTTACATAAAGCTGAAGTTTACTCTCTTTATCCTCACTCAGAATGTGCAATCCCAATTTCAAATTGTCAATCCCATTTGTCTTTATTCCCAGAGTGCATGAGGTATCCAACCGATGTCTTCGACTCCTATCACTCACCTCAATATCAAGTACCAATTTGTTCACATGCCAATCTGTTACTATTTGAGACTTACGAAATGAAAAAAAAACAATAGAGATAAATTAGAATGACATTATAAAATTCCAGAATATAAGATGATTTTTAAACTTAAAAACCTGATAAACTCGATAAGCTTTCTCTTCAAGATTAAATGATAAGATGAGAGGATGTTGATGGGGCAATGAGATATTCCATCCAGCATTTACGAATGTCAATAGACCTGGAGCTCTTCGTAGGGATAATGAGGACTCTATACTTTTGCCTATTAGAGGGATACACAATTTAACTAGATTTATATTAAATTTAAATGGGGGTAATGAATAAGAGGGAGGGGATTAGTAAAATGTATTACCTGGAGCATATCTTAGATTAATTGCTGAATCCATAGATTTCCCTTGTGTATTAAATCCACCTTCAAGATTCCACTCAATATTCTCAGATAACTTACTAACATAGACCAATGCTTTTCTACGAGATCCTTCATGGCTTCTATAACTTGTTAATTCCCAACGTATCAAAAGATTGGAAATGTCTTTTTTATGATATTTTGATCCTTGAATGAAATCTCCGTGGGTTTCAAATCCTTCGTCGGAATTCTAAATATAAAATATCAAATTACCACATTACATATATGATGAGCTGATGAAAGGCTTTTACATTCACATTCCATATTACGTAACGTTGTAATTAAAAATCAAAAAAATCAAAAACATCTAAATTCCAATCTGATAATGCATACAGCATAAAGCTAATAAGAATATACTGTATATGGGCATTTCCATTTCATTACACATATATATGTAGTATGGTATAGGTGCAGGTATATTATGTACATATTTATATTTTCTATTCGAAGGAATAAAAACATGTGAAATAATCTTCGCATTGCAAAAGGAAGAAAAGTTTTTGAAGAGAAGCAGGAGGAGGATGAGGATTTCTAGCTTCTCTCTGTCAGAAAGTCAATTCAACTTTCTGGAAAGAAGTGGAGAGAA
>JAQFZB010000733.1:0-11029 GCA_034695165.1 Desoria trispinata | reverse complement strand
AATTTTATGTTGAGAAACTCAACAAAAACGTGAACAGTTTATTCTGCAGAATTCTGTTCGCTCTTTTTTGGTGGGGTATGTACTGTTTGGTTTCAATCTACTTAGTAAAAAAATTAACGTTCTCTTTTTCTTTTAAAAAATAAATTGGTCACCCCATAAAATATTCTCGTTCCGATAACAATTAATTAGATAGTATATTTGTTACTTTTTAGGAACCATTCTTAAACAATTTTATGAACGCTACAAAACCATATAAGTTTTCTTTGCGAATGTAAAACGATGGAAAAACGGTTTGAATTTTTCCACTCACGATTTTTATAATGCTTAGTCAATATTGAACATAGATTGGCAATCGTCCAGCTCGTTGCAGGCAGTTTTAGCATCATGATTTGAAAACAAAAGAAGAATTTCCCACATGAGCGAGTGGGCGACGTGTTAATTCGTAAAATACCGATGGGAAAATTCCATTGTTTGACAAACGATACATTGTCAAACGATTTCAAATCGTTACTTAAATACATCGAAATGACTTTTGTTTTTGTTTACTTGTAGTTTAAATTTACGGCTGGTAAAATTAAAAGTATCAAAGTGTACCCATTTATCCCATTATAAATTATACGCGAATTAGACGGAATTGTTTCTAAATTATTGGTAATTTCAACGGATAATAAGGATGTCATGATAAGAAATAATAAGATTTATTTTCTACTCAAGCTTTCGATACATTTCTTGTATCTTCGTCAGGAGAAATTGAGAATAGTAATAGTATGGATAATTAACAGAATTGTTTCTATTTAAAAAAACTTAATGAATACCTAATGTGTAACTACACTATATTTTAATAGTTTGTAATATTTATTCGAATACACTCCTTATTTTAATATTGAACATTTCCCTGGCCTCTCCAATTTTTAAAAATTCTCTTTGCTCTACAATTTGCAGCTAGAAATTAGTACTTTGGGATCGATACGGATCAAATTATCGGTTCTGCAAAATTGGAAAGAGGAAATTATACAGTATAAATAAACTCAAATTACGTTTCCATCCTTCTTTTAGAATATTCATAGGTTTTTGCAAAAAGTATTTATCCCAAAACTTAATTTCAGAAAAATTGCTTTCTCCATTAGCTGTTTTTATAGGTATATGTAGTCATAGGTCTCAAATGATGTGACTGTCTATTAAGTAGGAACGGATAAGACAGTGGGTATATAATATTAATAAAAATTATAAAGCAAAATGAAATAATCATGATTCATATGGTGAGGAGGGTAATTTTGGCATGAATAAGAATACAAGAATCTCGTATGTTTGACTTTGGATGAAAGGTTTGCAAAATACTTACTGACAAGTGGTGGACTTGTTTTCACTTGGATGGAGACTCCACAAAAGCCTCCCTCTTTATACTTTCTCCTGTGTTAATAAGGAAGAGCAAATAGGTTCCCTTCACAACAATAGTCACCGCAAGCAAGCTCCAATTTAACAATTTAGAAACTTGAGTTTGTTAAAGCTTTATCCTGAGAAATTCTCATTTGACTATAAGGTTAAAATGTGATACACAATATTTGTTTGTCAAAATCCCAGTATATTAGAAGTCTACTACACATAGAAAACCATCACAATAGAAATGGAATTAGAGAGAAGCATTGGCGAAGATACATTTGTTCATATTGAAGATGGTTTTGTAGAAAAAGGATTAACAACTGAATATATTTCACTTCTCTGTATGTGAATGCATGCTTCTTCTATTCTCTATTTTATCCTAAAATAGCTTTATTTTCTTCACCTGAATTCAACCAGAACAACAAAGAGAAGAAAATAAATGCCTACTATCAGTAGTTTATTTAGCACTGTATAATGAAGCAGCAGTCACTCCTTAGCATTCGTATATGGTGTTGTTGTTATAGATAGTCATGGAATTGTCAACTTTCATCCGCCTTCTCATTAATTTTTATCTTAATTTTATAAATGGGCTCCCTAGAGCATAGATATATTACTGTCTCTTAAGTATTAGCTACAGCTTTCTCAAACTACTTTACTTAAGCTCCACACTTGCTCCTTCTTCTTTCATTCTCAAATATCAGCAACAGAGTTCACAATTCCGTAATAAAGGATGTACGTACGCATATGACCATGTGCAATTTATTCCCTTTAAAAGTTACACAAAATTAAGTTGAATTGTTCATTCATGAAGAACATCACAATTTTTGTTTTGAAAAAATTTAAGTTTCAATTTTTAAGTCGTTAGGATTTTATGCACATGGATTGCGATATGAACTTTGAGAGTTGTTTATGAGTAGTATTATTGGCAGTAGTAAATGTAGGTTCTTGGACACGAAGAAGTGGTGTTGGAATTCAAGAGTCCACTACAAAAATTCCAGCCAAATTCTAGATTGATTTGATTTGATGCTTCCTCTCTCTCACTTGTCACATTACTCTGGAAATGTCTAATAAATAATATTACGCTCTTGTTGAACTTCCACTGGGAAGACAAAAAAGTTTCTCTCCTGTCTTATTTTGTTAAGATCCTCATAAAAATGACATGTACACAGCACGTGACATGGGACTTTTCTTAAATGAGATTTCCCCTTCAAGTAAACTAATTTCAATGTTTACTTTCCTCTAGCTCTCAGCAGTAGAGCACAGCAAGCCCAGAGTTTTTTCTTTAATAACGTTCTGTCCGCGTTAAATTATTGTAGTAGTGAATTCACTCAAAGAAACTTTTGTTTAACAATACAAGATTGATAATACTAATCCATAAAAGTACACTTATTTATCCACTGAGCTGAGGAAATTGTCCACCGATAATAAAATAGACCGAGCATCACCATGTTAATAATAGAAAAATGGTTTTATGCAATTATTTCTTTCATGTTTTTGACATGTGTGGAAATAATTTGCATTTCATTTACACAGAAAATGTATTCTAGAGTCATCAAAATTTATTTAAATACAATAATTGTATACTAGTAGTAGTATAGTACATGGGGAAATGAACTATAATGTCTTCAACTTATTTGTATTGGTTTAATATATATTTCTAATTTGTCCCTTTTCATAATATGTTTACTCCATGTAATTTCCAGAGTATTATTATTTCACAACTGACACAAGAGCAATTTCATGGATATTATCAAGATCTGCCTTGTGCTAATATCAATTTATTACTTTGGTAAATAAACCCGGTAGTTAAGTTGCTCTACTTTGCTTTCTATACAAATAGAATTGCAAATAATTTCAGTTCACCTCCACTCCGTGTTAACATTTCACAAAGAATGATTTATGCTAAATCATTCCTCTCGTGCAGAGTTTAAGGTTAATTTTTGGCATATGAGAAAACACTACTAGATTTTGCACTTTCTCCACTTGCTTCTTTCAGACTTAGAGTAAAGAAAAGACAAGTGGTGTTATGGTGGAACTATTAATTTTGAATCCGATAAAAAGTTATAATTTTTTCAATTCAAAAAAAATATGTTCACAATCTCGTCACATTTAGAAAGTTTTTTTTGTCTTTCTTTCTTCTTAACGTAAATAGTTTGTTGTGGAAAATGACAGAGAAACGAGTAATAGTAATGAAGTTGGAACTTGTATTAATTTTTAAGTGTTATATGTTGTGATTTGAAATCTGTGAGATATTTTAGAGTAGAAGAACAATGGTTTCAAACTTCTGTATAAAATTGTATGGAATATAGTTTGTGAACGTGAGATTCATGTAGCGGTGGGGAAATTTCTTCAGCGTGATGGTAACAGTTCTAGTGCAAGTTTGAGACTGCTGCAGTGGTAGTGGTTGCAATGCCTGAACTCTTTCTCCACAACAGCATTGCTAACATTTCCTCTTGTGTTCTGTTGGGTTCTCTAAAGTTTGTTCCAAGCATATACAAGTACATGGAGGAACAACACGTACTGGATAGTATGATGGGGAAGAAGAAAAAACCCCGGGTTTTCCGATCCTCCGAAAAGTATTCTCCCCGGTTTTCGTGCAAGTAAAACTGGAATATTTTGTGAAAACTCTGATGCTGCTGAAGAATGAGGAGATGCAAGTAAACGAACTCGGTGTGTTTCAACTAAAGGAATATATTCTCTCTTTTGAAGCTGGTTTTCTCAGAAGAAACCAACAAGAGAGTCAGCAGCAGAATGATGAAGGCAAAATAAGAAGAAGGACTCAGGGATTCATGGCATTGCTGGCAACCCTTGGCTTTTATATATATTCCTTCTTGTAGAGAATAACCAATCTGAGCAACTCTGTTCCTTAAGTTGGCAGTTGCCATCTCTGCTGCGATGGGATCTTCTTCTCTCTTTTTCATGCCATACATGATATTTCTTTACTCACAGGAAGGATTCTCAGCTCTACTCAATTTTCTTATGTCTTTAAATCTCGGTCTTCTTAATTCCTTTTATACTGCCCACGGATTAACAAAGCTAAACTACGGTCTATTTTATGGACTTTAAAGGATTTCATTGTAATCTGCTTTTTTATTACTTACAGTTGCTGTTGGGTTTTTATCTCTTAACTCTAATGCGACGAAATACCCGGCCACCACAATAAAAGAATACTCAACTATATTTTATTTTCATAGAACTTTACTATTGTATTGCATCATATTGATCACTATAGTGTGAGTGTACAAATTTCCATCATTTAACATACATTATTACATGAGCAGTCGTAAATAAACTTATAAAGCTATTTCCATACATAATCCTAATGATGATATATTTCTAGATATATAAGTAAACAATGCTGTTAATAGTCTAATAGTTAAAACAGTTAAGTCAACAAGAAACTAGTGAAATGAAATATTATGAATGCGATCAAAGTCAGTTGTGCCTAAATATCCCTGCTTAGTGTGGAATAGAATTTTTAGCATTGAAATGATATTGAAAATGGTGTGCACTTGTTTTTGCAAGTTACGTCATGAAGAAGCCAAGTAGAATAATAATATGGGTATTTAAATCATCTGCTGCTCCATGACAAATTTATTTTATTACTCTGGCTAGAACACAAAGGCAATAAGTCCAGTCTCACACTAGGCTTCAGCAAACAGATTGTTTCACTTCGTTCTGGATTTCGGTTTTATTGCATTTATTTGCAGACAAGCAAAAGCCAAGTGATGTGATGTGTGTGATGTGCAAGTGTAATGAAATCCATCTCAATTTTCCAACAGAGCCTTAGCTTAATGTTCTTTTCTCCAAATACCATCCACACACCCATGCAACATATTCCATTACTAACATCAATCCCACTTTGATTTTCAGCTACTACTACTTACAGTATATCACTAGAAAACAAAGAAGCGCTTATATCGGATGTATGACTAACTCATCGGAAATTTTGCCCTAGCATGTTTAAGTACTCCCTACAGTTTGGCTTCTCATTTTCATCTATTTTCTACTCTGTAATTGCTAATACGAAGGGTTCCTTCCACCCTATTACTTATTTTATTGTGTAGTGTTTCTTGTTTGAAAGTGTATCAAGTTACACCATACTTCTGATCCTATTACTACTTTATTCGATCAATATGTCTATATGCATTCATTTGATAGTTTTGGTGACTGTGAGATGAGACACTCTGTATAAAAACATAATGTATATCATTAGCACAGAACTGTTGGCTTTTTGCTAAATACACTATTTGCTATATTTATTTGGTTGTTAGTCCAAATTGGACTTATAACAGGTCAGATTTCCTTATTCGTGTCCTTAGCCTAGAAATTTAGACAAATAATGGCATTTATGACTCATCTGATGACAAAGTAGAGGTTGGAGTTGAATTTGTGGATTCCAGTCTGTGTGTTCAATTTGAGTGAGGAAGATTGAAGTTAGCTAGGAAACAAGAACGGGTGTGTATGGGGTCATTGTTTACTATTGCATATTGGAAACACATCAAAGGGAACTGTATTGACAGTTCGTAACTGTAAATACTGTAATGAAGGTTGAGAGCTGAGATGTGCTCCTCTGATTCCAGACAAGATATTTACTCTATGAAATTCTCTATTCCAACTACTTTTTGGTTTGCCTTCATGTTCATGAATTATGGGTACCACATTGATATTTTAAATTCAATATATTGCATTGCATTATATTGCATTACATTTGCTCGAACTCAATTTATGAACAGGAGGGAACATTTCATTTTCCGTTTATCTCTTCTCGAGCTTAAAAAATTTTGAAAAGTGTAATTGAGGACTTCAGTTTATTGGACAGTAATACGTGTGAAAATTATAGAATGCAGTGGGAATTTTTTTTATGTATTTAAAAGGGATTAAATCTTTACCATGAGCATATTATATTGTATTGAGTTAATTTGTCAAAAAGACTAAGTGAAGAAAGTGTAAAATTAAATGTTTAAAAGATTGGTGTCTTTAAAAGGATATTAAATTTCATGTTTTACGATTATTTATACTGAAAAAGTCAAACATTTCAAACTAAATGGGTTTCGGAAAAGCAAAGATATTACTATTTTACATACTAGTTAGTTATATAATATGCAATATATGGATTTCAATATTTTTTGGAAAATGGGTACGTTGAAAAGCAAGTTACTCTCCATCTCCATCTGCTATAATGAGATGATGTTTGTTGATTTTATTACTTCTTCTTAGAAAGCAGTTTATGAGAATTGGTACTTTTATTTGAGATACTAAATCAGATAAAGGTCAAAGTGTCTTGTTTCAAATATGCTTCGGTTGATGATTTATAATGGTAAACACTTATTCAGTTGTGGAGCCATGACATATGAATCTTTGAACTGAGAATGTCTCTGATTTTCATTCTATTCAAAATGCTACGAACGAGCAACAAATAATTTATCACATTTGATTTTTAGTTTATTGTAAGTCGAAAAATATTAAAAGACGACGACTTTGTTTTTGTATGAATGCTAATAAGTAATTAGGCAAGCCTCGTTTGATGACTACTTTCAGTACGCAGAAAATCTATGACAAATAGGTTTTTATGATTTTAAAGAAGATCAAGTTCAGATGTTAATGCATATTATCTAAAATGACTTTTGATGCTTCCAAATTGGTCATATTGTTTGTGCGTCGTAGTTTAACTATCATGAACAAACTTCCTTCGTCGTAAAAGAGGGTAATAGCACAGTTCCATGATTGTAGTACGCCAACATTTATTAAATATGAGCTATGTGAGGAAATATACTATACTAGGTCGTGATTTTCCAAGACTACTCTATAGCTTGTTAATTTGTTTTATTTGCTAAGTGTGTAAGTTTGACAAAGTTGGACCTTGAATTAACAAGACATCTGGTAACATTAAAACTGTGTGGTTGTAGAGAACAGAATTTCCATAATCTCATACTATCATAAAATCTGTTTTGAAGTAAACTGTACATTGAGTTAAGTCTCAAAAAAGATTTCCAGAATTTTAAATAACTATAATGATGAAAGAAAATATAATAGATAATTAATTTGACATCAAAGAATATATGAAGATAGTTTACATTCAAGTAATTATGCTTTATATCAGAGTTATTTTTAATTCAAATTTTGCATTAGAGATAATTAGATTAAGACTGAAATTATAATACCCTAGAGCCAAATATTTATTCAACTTTACCCATTTTCTTCAATATCAGCTTACCCAGCCATCCAAAAAAGTAAAAGGCAACATAACCACAAGAAACTTATCGAAAATTCCCTCAAGAATTTGCGGTTAGTTGAAGAAACAGTAGAGCCAAGGCTTAACCAACAACAGCAACCATGATTCAACTTTCTTCCTGTTTGCATCGTATCTCTAAATATATTCAACACAGTTTTCGCATCTCCTTTACGAAACAATTTCAAGAAAACCAACATCTTTTGAGAAATTCGCTGTCTAGTTCACTTTCCAAGATCTTGGCTCATGACTTTTCTCTATACATAGCACTATTCCATGCAAGTTTTCGTTTTCTTAGTACGTAAGTAAATAGCTGATCCAGCTTTCATATCTTTCGTTCCTCCAAGAATTCATTGACTACATGGTCATAGTGAAAGTAACTAGTAGCTATTAAGTTTCTATGCTTTGTATATGTTGTTAACTACCAGCTCAACCAACAGTTGCAGCAATAGCAAAGCAAGTCTTTAGGATAAAATGTGATAGTTCTGCCTGAGAACGGAAGTAGAAAGTAACTATGAGAAGTGGTTTACTTACTATACGTATTGCATCAAAAGTAAATGAACAAGACACATAGCAGTGTTATATATAGCGGTTACTTTTACTAGAGGTACTTTTTGATGATAGCAGCAGTTTTAGAACGACACGAGGTTGTGTAACTGATCTACCTATAAAATCGCAATAAGCAGTGCACTGCTGGCAATGAAAGTAGCAGCAAATTATTTACGCATTCTCGTCTGCATGTTGCAGGCTGGAATTAAAATCATAAAATGTTAACAACCTAAATTTCTTCCCATTTTCATTCTCTTTCGACTGCTTTAAACTTTTACTAGCTTTCTTGGTGGCTGTTTTGACTTTACGTTCCCCTGTACAAGTATCAGGATGAGCATGTACTACACTACTACTACTACTACTACTCTGTGTCCTCTCTTTTCTATTTAAATTCTAAAGTCAAAAGATCAAGATAATACTTGCCCTGTGGTTTCTTCTAAAATAAAGGGATGTGAAATTAAAATTCACAAGCTCTTTGTACGTCACGAATCTAAAGATTTACAATCTTACTCTCATTGGATTGCAGGGAGAGAAATAGATAATGACAACTTTCCCTATAATGAGCTCTACGATTTAATTTGCACTCATAAAACCCTTGGCTCTATGCTTGGAAATTACAAATTACTCCTCCTTTCCTCAACCCGTAGTAAAGTAATTCCCCTTTTTAGTTAGAAAATTAGAATGTTATGAATGAAGATAAATAAAAGAGGCCAATTTAGTTCGTCAATTGTGCTCTACTAGTATATTATCGGCATATGTAGGATTATCTTGATTTGTTTTCTTTGACTTGTTCAAAACATTAAAGGGTGACAATAGTATCATTTGAAATTGAATGAAATTGTGGGAATACTGCTGCACAGAAACCGCATAAAATGAGTGAAAGTGGAGAAAGCGAGGATGCGGCAGAGAATACTTGATGTTGAGGGTAAAAGGAGGATGAGAAAGAAGTAACTAGAATGCCATTACATTAGTAGTTATTAGTTAACATATATAGTGGATCGGAATGCTGATTGCCGCATTGGAAGTGCGGATGTATTCACGCATAAAGTCACATCTCGGAAACAGGGCAGCAACGGAATGATTTCTCGGCTGAACTTGGAGAGCAATGAGGAGTAGCAGTAGTTTTCTAGTAGACTCTTCTGGAGTGGATGTAAGGAAATGCAAAATGAGAATCTTTTTTTCTTGAGAGAGACTTTAGCAGACATGCATGTATGTCCTCGACTACTACTACTACCACCACTACTACATCCAAAACTACTACTTTGGAAGCAAGCAAACGGATCAAACGTGATGGAGGCAATGGACATGTGAGCTGCTGCACACTGGTGCATTCAACGAAGTGAGCAGCACGACTTTCTCTATTCAATGAGTTGCAAACGAGCGTCTATTCATTTCTCTATTGCAGCTCCTAGTTACCATGTGCTTGTATTAGTGGCGAAATACCTTCTTTTCCATTATGTGAATCATGCAACACACTACAGAATTATTTAGCGTGCATTATTACATTTTATCCTGCTTCTGCTCTGGCTGCTCTTTCTCCTGTCCCAACACAAAATCTCATTTCCATATTCTCAGATATGACGACGACATGCATGTCAAAAGCTCGTCTCTTTTCCATCCAATGTTAATGTTATACATGAAGTTTTCACGATTTTAACAAAACAACGTTGCTTGGCATCTAAAATTCAAATCGAATAAAGAAACATTCAGGAGGAGAAAACTATTTTATTCCTTTCATTATAAGCTCATTCATGAATTTAATATTATATTAGAATTTAATTTGAATAAAAAAGGGAAAAAATACGATTATGTTATAAAACAAAATATCTATGTAATTTGACTTTAAAATAGATGCTTATGAAATCTGAGAAGACTTTCCTCTACTTCAATCACTACAATAAACCAGCAACATTTTGGTTGATATTTCATCCAATATTATAACATAAAACAAACCGAAGAAATGAGAAAGTTAAATTTGATTGAGTTGAGTGGTTTACTCGTTAACTGAGAATTTGCAGAAACTCCGAAAAAGGAAATCCGAAGGTCACCGAAATCTTTACTCGTGTTTGACAAGAGAAAATAAGAGGTATTCAAGATCTTGAGCAACACTGTTTTTCTTAATCATCATCATGTAATCAGTTTTCTAGTTCCATGCATTAATTCCGAGAAAGTTTATTATACGAGTAATATGCATGCATACAAGATACTTTGATGGAAACTCTTGAGTAAAATTTGTTTTCTTAGAATTCAAAAGATATTAACATTGAAATTCTGACAAGAATATATTTTTTTTTACTATTTTTCGATACTTAGGATTTGCTGACATTGTGATAAAAATAAATTTTAATTTCATACAATAGTAAAAAGTATATCATTTTTGTTTTAAGTAAAAATAACTTTAAATAAACAATTGTTTTGTTGTCTTTACTGTACATATTGTTGGCCATATTTTATATTAATTATTTATTAATCCATTCATTTTGCTCTAAAATAATCACAATCAATCACATTTAGGTAAGAAATCTGAAACAAGTAATTCAATATTATACTATGGACAAGTTTGAAAGGCAGATTGATGTCACTTGTAATGCTAAACGTCATACCTTTCAATGCTCAATTTATTTAATTATAAAGAGCCCAATATTATAAGCTTTTATTAAGGGGTGTAAACCTCTTTATAAGATTGTCTTATCCGTCTGTCTGTCCGTCTGTTGGTGCTCTTACTCTCGAATGCGTTGACGGATCTTCACCAAACTTTGTACATGACTTCTATGGGGCATGAGAACGGCTAGCTATGTTTTTGGACCCTGTAGGTCAAGGGGTCACATGTGATGTAAGGGAGGTCAAAAGGTCAAAATCGAGTAAAGT
>JAQFZB010000732.1:0-11067 GCA_034695165.1 Desoria trispinata | reverse complement strand
GCCTATGTGTATTATAATTTATAAATATATTTCATAGTCTCCAATTATTTTTAAAGTTGGATGAAAAGAGTTTTATTATTTATTATGGCGTAAGTTGGAGACTATTTTCGACAATTTCCATAATATTCTTTCATCTGATGGGAAAAAGTTTTATTAGACTGACTTTTAGAAATGTTTTGTCCCCCAAGTAATCATCACTGTGACCTTTCACCCACGCCCCACCTTTTTGATCCCTACCCATCCTCAAGGCAGAAGATGTTTCTTATTTAATATTTGTACTTAATTTATTTATACTATTAAACCCATTTTACAAACTGTAAATGGATGATGATAAGAAAGAGGCTTATATTTATTTTATATTTATTTTAATAGTTTATGATAATAAAGAAATTTTATTGCAAAGAATTTTAATTTTAAATTATCTTGATTTATTATTTTATGGATCAGCTCAGTTTTAATTGTCCAACGATATATTTATAGCTCGTACAGGTTATACTATATTTTACTGTTGCTTTCTTTTTCTCTGTGTCTTATATGGTTATCAAAGTGATTGAAGGAAATGTGTTTGAATGAAGATACTTAAAGAATATATTAAATGAAAATCTCATCCCCATTACAAAAGAAGATTTCCAGAAGGATTTTGAATTAGGGCCAGGACGGTAAAACTGCTGCTGAAAGATTCCTTGTTTAAAATAAAATAATCTGGAGGTCTTATAATCTTCTGTCGGTTTTTGAATTTCCAATTGAATATTGAATATCGATTCCATTGAATTGAATAATGTTGAGCCTTTGAACTTGTGTGTGTATTTTGTGAGGGTTCTTGTATGTGTGTCAATTTACAATTTAACAACATTCTACGCTATATCTTATCTAATATTAGTATATGTACATGGGTAAGTAATTCTGGTAAAAATTCGTAAAAAATCCCAACAACTTAATTAATCGTATCTCGAATAGTTGTTATGAGCTAGATCATCTTAAACTGCACCAAAAAGTTAAATCATAGTACCACATACATTGTATAATTAGCACAGGAATTAATTACCACATTAAAGCTAAACATATAAATGGTAATTAGGTCAAGGTTAATTAAAGATTCGCCCTTTGTAAATTAGAATATCACAGATACTTTACAAAAATAGAAATTGACAGGAAAACTAACGAAATCCTTTTTAAAGTAGTACACAGACGGTTCACAGAGACGGTTTAAGAATGTCATAATATAATAGCTGGACACTCATTATTTCTAATTTTAAAGCTAAAATATATTCTTACATAATTGACTGCATACATATATAGTCGTAGTATTTAATTATTTGCACGGAATGGCAACTTTCCTGCTATCACAAATTCAAATAGTAATTTCGAGTCTGGCTAAAATTAAGGTGACACAGACCCTGACGACATGACGCCAAACAGAAACGCCAAGAGTAAATTAAATTATACACAGACTTTTATGAAAGACATAATAAATTGACAAAAGTAGAGCAGCTTATAAATTATTAGAGTAAATTGTTTTATATGGCTATTTTATTTTGGTAGTCCAAATTCCATCAATGGTATAGTTATGTCCACCATATTTGGACAGACGACGGTTCTCTGGAAATTTTAAGGACAATTGAATAACGAAGTAAAATCTAAATTAAAATGTTTAATATTATTTAAATTTTAAATACTTGAAATTCCAAAAGCAATTTCTTTCGTATCCATTCAGTAACTTGTGAAATATTTATATTTGTCTCTCCAAATTTCAATGGTAATGCTACAAGCTCCATATTTGGATTTGTACGGAAACCAATCCAAATACGATCATTTGGAGGTGGTGGAATGTTTACTGTTAATGTTCCTATTATGCTCCTGTAATAAGAAAATTATAGTTAAAAGTTGAGAATAACGCAAAAAATTATTTTAATTGTATTATGATTGATTCATTGAAAGTTTTCATTTATTATAACAATATTGTTTAAATTCATTTCTTGTGCCATATTACAATTCCAATGAATTCCATTAAGAGTCAATCTAGGACAAAAATAAAAAATAAAACTTACCTTAATTCAACAGCCAGGACCAGAGGCTTAGATGCCACAGAGCTAACTAAATTCTTGACAATCGTCCGATTCATCAGTGTAGAATTAACAATTCGTTCGGAGAACTTCATAAACTTGTGAGATTTTGTTGGAACATTTGGATCACTATAATGCAATTCATGATTCGTTGGATTATTACTACTCGTAGCAGCATTTGAGCTGGTAGCATTATCATATTCCGAATCTTGTTCTTCTTCAGAACTTTCTCCAGAATCATCTGCATCCGCATCAAAGACACGGGATTGTTTTGCAGTCAATGGGACATGATTTGCAGTAGGGGAACCAGAAGAACCGTTATCTTTTGGTGGTACTGGACTACTTGAACTGGAACCACCATTATCTGTCGATTTTTTGGAACCCCCTGAAGTATTTCCAGAACCAGAAGCTGTTGATGGACCTGGTTGTTCATTGTGCGCATCTATTCCTGATTTCTTTGCTGGGATTAGTTTCAGGAAATTCACATGAGTTTCAAGAGATACGTTGAAATTCCCATCGTATATTAAATCCAAATCTACCCATAGACCTTGGTAGTCCATTATTGGTGGTGAGGCTCTAAAATAATTCAAAAGAGGAATTGACACAAATCCGAAAAAACTCAGCATTTTTAACAAACCTTGTAATTAGTGGTATCCTATTCCCTAGATCCAATGCTTTCACCCTAATCTCCTCAATAAATGGTGGTTTCTTCATGTAGAACAATTTCTTATCAATGAGATTCTGTACGACGCCAATCCAATAAGGAGATTTCAAAAAGTCGAAAAACGTTCTTCCCAAAAGAGTATTAAGAAACTTTGGGCTTTCAGGGATCGTGATGATTCTTTCAATGTCACTTGTTGTTACGTCTTTATCTGGTGTTGGGGTCTTGGATGTTCCTGGAGTATTTTTAACACTTTTATTTAATTGAGCATCTCGTTCTCCCATTAGAGAAATGTTGTCATATCCGTCAGCTATATTTGAGTGTATGAATGGGACCAAAGATGGACAGATGCGTTCCATGTATTCACGATATTCCGCAGTGTGATCTATTGTTGCTGAATGATAAGATGCGGATAATGGACCTTGATTACTGGAATTTACGAAGCGACGATACCAATCGTCTTTCTCTCGATCAGTCCTAATTGTAATGTTAATTGCAATTAGTAAATTGTACTTATCTTTAATGAAGGTAATTATTTTTTTACCTGGCAAATAAGTAAATGGTTTTTGAGCCACAGTCTTGCCGAACTATATCCTTAGGTCTGTCCTTATCCCCTTGACCAGAAATCAAAGAGACGCCAGCAGTACTTGCCTTGTAGTTCACAGAAGTCGTAGCTACAGTAGTATTAGTATTGGACTCCTTTGGACGAAAACTTTCAACGGATGAATCATGTTGTGGTGTTGCAACATGGAAGACTGAGAATTTTGGAAATGTAATTGCAATAGGATATTTCTTATTCCATGATCTCTTTCTGGCAATCCCAAAAGGTTTGAGTTCAATTTTAGCTCCGGATATATCATAGACTTTCTGACGATCGAAGAGATGCGCAGTGTCAATTACAGGATCATTCCATAATCTCCTCTTTGGAACTCTGTTCTTAGGATGTGGATAGAATAAGTAGAGATTATGTCTATCTATTCGAACAAAGACGACTCGGGTTAATTTAAAATGACAGGTGTTGACATCGTATTCTCCTTCCATTTCAGTCATCCAACCCTGAAATTGACAAAATTAAAATTAACAAAACAATACACGACTACCTGGGCATTACTATATTTATATTATTGTACCTGGCATTTGACCGGAACTTTAAAATCCCTAGGACCAGGCATTAAATTATATCCAACAGGACGCGTCCTTTCCTTAATGGTCTTCCCTTTAACATGCAAAGCCTCAGGACTCGACGTGACCCCATTGTGAACAATATAAAAGGTAATAATTCCAAGGAGAAACCACAAAATATTCCAGGAAAGCATATAAGTCATGGCGCATACACATATCCACCATTTAGTACATGGTTGGTATACAATGTCTTTAATAATATTCCTTAGGATCACAGATAAGTGATTATCAATTAAGAAATTGATTCTTTTCCTGCCAAATTCAGCAGATTCTGATTCTACAGAATCTAAACTTGATACGCTTCCATTACTAGCATTTGAAGAATGGGGCAGGGATGTTGTCGTCGTCTTATTTGCATCCACTAGCTGTCCTGATAATTCTAATGGGGTGACACGAATCCCTGTTATTAGACTCAGGGGTTGATACAGGGTTGGAAGATGTTCAAAGGTTTCTTGTAGATCTGAGGCTGGAAGTTGAAATTGTATCATTCCTTCTATCATGGAATACTCTTCGGAATCTGGATGTCTGCAATGAAATATACGGAGGAGGGAATTAGAAGTCGACAAAACAAGATATCATCAAAATTCGTCAAAAACTTACAGTAAATCCACACCCCTATAATCCGTCATATCGATTCCAATCTCTTCAACGTCTAAAGCAGCTCTAAACCCATCGGATGATTCACCATCTAACGTTTCCTGACTTCCGTTTCCCGAAGAATCGTTACTCAAATGATTATTTAAACTTCCAAGTTTACTTCTTTTAAGATCTCCTGAAGAACTAGATGAACTTTGACTATTTTGTTCTTCAGATGTCGTAGAACTGTAGACACGTGTTGTGAAATTCTCAGGTATACTTTGTGATTGATGAATGACTCCTGTTTCCTCTGGAATGAAATTTGAAAGGATTGATTTTGTACGATCTTCAATAGCCGTTTTAATTTTCCCCTTCAGGTCTAAATCCAAGGATAGGGATTTTTTATCCCATTTATTTGTCCATTTGTGCTTTTCCTTGAGTAAATATTCTTTTAAAGGTGATACATCCCCGGGCGTTGGGGGCTTGGGAGAAGCTGGGGCGGATTCTGAAAGACCTGTCATGCCATGTAATTACAATTAGATTGTAGCACTGTGGTTACAATGTAAGAATAACTTACGGGTGTCAATGGCTGGATCATCTTGAATTATTTCTTGAATCTCTTCGCTATCTGGACTGAATCGGAAGGACATGAATGCATTTGATGAACCTCCTTTTCCTATCCCTGAGAGGGTTATTTTTGCCTTCTTTTCACCCATTTTCTTCCTGTGAATTTATATTAGATTTAATTTTAAGATCACATTAATAATTCTCTTTTTCAAAGAGTTCTTTCTTACTCATCTTGAGATTTCTTCCAATTTCTTATCAATTCCATATTTAATGCTACTTTTCACCTAACTAATTCATATTCTTATTTTATAAGCCTTCCATTCCAAAAAGAAGGTTAACAGTGTATCACCTATTAAATTAACCTTCAGTTAAATAATTAAAACGCGACACTTTTAAACTTAAAACTCCTTTAATTTATAAAAAACCCCCGGATTATTGTAATCAAATCAAATTCAAGGCGATAATGCTAACCTTCAATTAAGACTAAACTAATTGTTCAAAACTTAAAAAAGAATTCTCAAAACTCGGTGTGTTGCATTGTAATAAAATGTAGCTCTGAAATAAAATAATTCCGTTAAAATTTGATCTTCATGTATGAGAATGAGTGCCGTCATTATCTTGTCGATATAATAATAATAAGGATAAACTAAACAGAAAATCTCTAATAATAAATCCACATGAACATGACACATGACGTAGGAAAGAAAATCACATTGAGATAAGATAAGAAGGCGATAAGAAATCTCTCTAACAAAACTATTATCAACAAGATAAACACTAACTCTAAACATTTAAATAACACGTACAGGGGTATTTATTTTCCCTACAATTTATGAACGTTCGGCTCATATTTCTTCAGTTATAAAGTTAAACAATTAAATAAAAATTGTAGTGTTTTCTTATGCTCCATGGATGAGAGTATTAAAGAACTACTACTTAAAATAGAAGATAAATGATATAGTTTAGTTTAATTACCTGCGTTGTGCGTACCCTTTGAATCCTTTTCTTATTGCTTATCGGTTTAACAGCTTGGCCTTCTCACCCCCGATGATATCATTCCTATTGACGTTGAGACATACTCCTATGAGTAAACCAGAAATATCCAGTTATTATAGTTTTTAACAGTTTAACTAAATCCATTGAAGTGTATGTGATCACGAGGACAATTACCAATGATCCAATGATGTCACCTTGAAATGTTTATTTTATAAAATTCTCTACCGGATGTCATTATAATAAGAGAGAATAAAAAATTTCCCTCTATAAATGAAATGGTATAATTATTAATGAAATAGTTAATCACGAGTTGATGAGTTTAATTCAGAAATTGTTATAAAAATTGCATAATAATATTACTCATCATGAAATCCTATAAAAGTCCTAAATACTTACATCATGGAATGTAAAAAGTTCTTAGTTATAGTTAGTATAGCCAAGACCAATCAACTCAAGTAAAAACACTTAAATAACATAATAATCATGCAATGTATGAGAAACTCAAGTGTTTTCTTCGTACAGAATATAATGATAGAGTTTAATATTTTATGAGCTATACTATACTTTGTAAATCTATTTCCAAGTATTCTTAAGGGATTTTTCTTACTTGCATTTCCACTTGTTCCAGTTGTCAATCTCATTGTACGCAGAGTAGCACTACTTCCATCACTTTGTGTTGTTATTATTATATCATTATCACAAGAATTGTCATTTTAGAAAACTGCTGAAGATGACTCATGAGCACAATATTAAAATATAACCATGTTTAATCTCCTTATCTTTCAATATATTACAATCTATAATTTTGGTTTTCTTTGGATTTTATTAATAATAAGCACCACAGATCTCTCGTATAGTAATAGTATATATTGATTTTGGAATGGAATGATGAATTGTAATATTAAAATGCATAATTTAATAGTTGTACAGATGATGCTAGGATGATGTGATCTCTGAGAAGACTCCAAGCAGTCTTGGATTGTGAACTATAGAAGATTTCCAAAAGTGTTATTCTTATGGAACATAACAACACTATGGACTATGTTCTTTAGATTTGCCATGTCTGATAAAACTGAGACAGTTTCCTTTTCCCATTGTAATCTGAAATCTCAAGTGTTATTCCTATTCACTACTATTGCGAAATGACAATGTTTTAAAAACTCATATTCATTTACTTCTTTTCTATTCCTTTTGGTTTAGATTACATGTGAGCATGTATTCTATTCATCAGCTGGATCTTTCTCTTAAGGAGAATTCTTGGGGAAGTTCAACTTCCGGAATAGAAGCTCACCAAGGATTAGAAACATGAGAGGAAGGGATTCAAGGAATGATCTGTTTTCTTTAAGATACCAAATATCAGCTTATTCAAGAGGACAACCCTCGAAATGCTTTTTCAACGAATTACAGAATGGTTGCGAACAAGTTGAATTTATAACGTACAATGTGTACTCATTTATTATATACAGTCCATAAGACTTATAGCTACAGTTTTTTATTACTTTATATAAGTATTGATTGGGGTATATTCTCTCTCATGTTATGTATTTTCCATCCAATTTAAACATGTTTTCTTCCACAAATTCAATTTTAATTACGTTTTAATTTTTAATTTAACTGCCAACTGACAGAAAATTAAAAAGAGCATGAAGTGAAATGAATGTCTATAATATAAATTATAAATGAGATTTAAATTAATTTCAAATGTAATTTTAAATCGTTTAATACATGAAGTACTTATCGAACTGTATGGACTTGGACTATACTATGATAAGTACTTATATGAATTGATAAAAGCCCATACATTACCATACGAACCAATTACCAATTCATGGTAATATACAGAAAAGATAGATTTATAGGTATAACGGGCATAACCCATATAGACTTACACCCTATACAAGTTTTACTGGCCAAAGAGAAAAGACCCAAACAAAACACAGTAAAAGTAAACCCAAACTTGAGCCCATTGTAACTTTTGTAAACTTGTAACCTATAAAATAAAGGAGCAGCAGATGTTTACCTTTATTAATATTACCAGTAGAATTTGACAAAATACCTTTTCAAAATATTCAAAACCCTGAACGTGTTCCATCCTGTACTGTCGTGAATGGATAAAAATAGAACGTGATTTTCTGTTGGATTTCAAAAGGAAAAGTCCTCGTGCTAAATAAAACCGAATTTAGGATTCATTCGAAGATTGTAAATTCAGGTGAGAAGACCTTCTTCTGTTAATTATCTTAAGAGAAAGTTAATTAAGTCAGTTGAATTAAATAAATTAAGAATTAGCGTAAGATTTGATCATAAACCCAAAACTAACCCTTGACCCTTTAGAGAAAATGGCACTGTCCCTTTCTTCTCCTCATACGACCAGCAGCAGTACACTAAAATACGCTGCGACGACGACGAGAACTACGACAAAGGATGAAGACAATGAAGTAGTAGAACCAGGACCACAATTGATCTTACCACCATCGTATCAAGAATTTACCATTATTAAACCCATAAGTAGAGGTGCATTCGGAAAAGTATTTCTGGGCTACCGTAACACATCCCCTGACACCCTTTACGCCATCAAGGCCATGCGAAAAGAAGATTTAGTCAAGAAAAACAGCGCTGATCGTGTCAGTAAAGAACGTGACGCCCAAGTACTTGCAGCATCAGATCCATTTTGTGTAAAATTATTCTATTCCCTTCAGACATCTAATTATATCTATCTCGTAATGGAATATTGTATTGGAGGTGATATCAAAAGTCTTCTCAATCAAATGGGCTTTTTTCCATTGGAAATGGCAACTTTTTACGTAGCAGAGATTGCTGTTGCATTGGATTATCTACATCGGAGTGGTGTCGTACATCGGGATATAAAACCAGATAATTTACTCCTGGATAAAAGAGGTCATGTGAAACTAACAGATTTTGGATTAAGTCGAGTGGATTTCGATAATAAGGTATCTCCTGGGAAAATGAATTGCTGTTTTACTCCTGGACAAATTGCATCCCTAAAGGCCAATTTAACTTTCTCTCATGTACAACTTGATACTACTGCAAATGGAAATACAACTGGAACGACTGGAGCTGCAGGAAATCTAACAAGCACTAAAATAAAAGTCATGAAATATACTCCAACAACTCCCAAAAGACTTCGAGTCCCTCTCCGGAAACATCAGTCAAAGCGGAAGAATACAGCAAAGGACAATAATAATGTTGGCGATGATGATTCAAACAATTTATCCATATCCACTTCAGCCCCTGCAACGTCATCTGTTTTTCTACTTTCTCCAGCGAAACCTCATGCTCTGATTTCATCCAATATATTCCAATCTGCAGAATGGTCCATCATTCATACTCCCGAGGGTCCTAAAGAGAAAAGAGCTAGAATCTTGGACGACTCAAGTTTCATTAATTTATCTTTTGGTTCTATTTCGGACTCACCACCAACAACAACTACAAAAACAACGACTTGTCAAATCTCGCCAGTTGTGGCTTCCTTACTACATAGTTCTCCATTACAAGAAAGAAATCGTGGAGATGATGACAGGATTATTCCTAATTTTGGAGAAGAATCACCAGTAATGAATGATGGACTTCATCAGAATAGTCCTCATAATGGGAATAAGAATTTTGTATCAAGTCCTGATTTGGAATTTGGAGAGACGTCAAATTACCATGCAAGTTTCATAAATGACATGTGTCTTTCGGAAAACAATAAAGGATTTGGAAGAGCAGAGATCAAATTCGACACAAGTTTGAACCATGGTAGTAGTTTTGAAAATAATTATCTTGTCAAGGAGAACGATCCACCTGAAGAAGAACATTGTAAGGATTCACATTCAGCAGATGCAGGAGTTGAACTAGGTTCAAGATCTCCAAAAATATCAAAAACAAATATTCATCGTCACACGCATTCCGTCGAATGTTCTTCGGGGGTTGGAGTTGACCACAGTCCAGAAATTGGAAGACGATATGCAGAGAAAGTCTCAATCTATCATAGCTCTCAAGTTAGAGGATGTCTTCAACAATCCAATTCCCATCATAATTTCCCACATATTGGCCGATCAAGTAGAATCTGTCATTTGAGTCCACCACCACCTTCAGATTTTGGGAAATTATTATGTCCAGAAAAAGTCAGCTTCGCATCAACATATTTGACTGCTTTCACTGGAAAGAGAAAACGATGGAATGAATCATTCTCTGCTGGAAAAACGGGTCTGACATCTGAACTGTCTCTATTCGATTTAAACAAAGACCTTCAAATAAGTTTAGCAGCTATGGATCAATCTTTAATGCAACAACAACAACAACAGATATCTGGAAATTCATCTGATTCAGCCCTACCACTTTCTCAATCAGATAAGAAAATCCTTGGCACTCCAGATTACCTTGCTCCAGAACTTATTCTAAAACAAGGTCATGGAGCCCCCGTTGATTTCTGGTCTCTTGGCATTGTCTTCTATGAGTTTGTCATTGGGATTCTACCATTCAACGATGAAAGTCCTTCTATGATATTCAAGAATATTCTAAACAGACTATTGGAATTCCCAGAGGATATGAATCCACAATGTAAGAAATGTATTGAAGGGCTTCTTCATTTGGAACCTCAGTCTAGAATAGATCTGAAGACATTGAAGGGGGAGGAATTCAATAAGCTATTTGAAGGAATCAAATGGGATGACTTGTATGCAATGGAAGCTCCTTTCATTCCAAATCCAGATTCACCAACTGATGTTCAATACTTTGCTCCCAGAAATGAAGAAATGAATATTGAAGTTTCAGCGTTACATTCTCCTTAAAAAGAAGAACAAGTGCCATATTTTTATTAGAAATAACTGTACCTAACTATTAACCATATCGTAAAAGATGGATTTTGTGCTAAACATTAATTTTAACCTTTAATGTAATTTTAAACAAATATAACTATTATTTAATTAAATAATATTATTATAATAGCTGTACAAATATAAAAGTGTGATTTACTATTTCAAAAGCAGAAGACTGATTTTATACTTTTAATATATGATTGAA